>PVJX010027681.1:0-24623 GCA_004027295.1 Dolichotis patagonum | reverse complement strand
CTTTCATTGCATCTCACAGATTACAATAGGTTGTTTCTGAATTTTCATTGAATTGTAGGTATTGCTTTATTTCTTCTTTAATTTCATCTGTAGCTCACTGCTTGCTCAAAAGATTGTTATTTAATTTTTATGTATTTATGCCAGTTATGCAATTGCTTTTGTCATTAGTTTCTAATTTCAGTGCACTATGGTCAGATAGTATGCATGGGATAGTTTCAATACCTTTGCATCTACTTAAGAGTGTTTTATGGGATAATATATGGTCTATTTTTGAGAATGTCCCGTGGGCAGCTGAGAAGGATGTGTATTCTAATGTGGTTGGGTAGAACACTCTGTAAATATCTACTAAGTCCAATTGCTCGCAGGTATGATTCAGTTCTTTCATTTCTTTGCTGATTTTTTGTCTAGTTGATCTACCTCTTTGGGATAGTAGGATGGTAAGCTCACCCGTAATAATTGTGTTCTTGTGTATTTGGTTTTTCATGTACTTCAGTATCTGTCTTATATAGTTGGGTGTCCTGTGTTTGATGCATATATATTTATAATTGTTAGTTCTTCATCTGTAATTTTAGTTTGAAGTTCACATTGTCTGCAAATAGAATAGTTACCCCTGCTTTTTTCTGGGTTCCTGTTGCATGGAATACTCTTTTTCTTCCTTTGACTTTTAATCTATGAGTTTCTTTCTGAGTCAGATGTGTTTCTTGTATACAGCATATTGTGGGATTATGTTTCTTGATCCATTCTGTCAGCCTGTTCTTTTGATATGTGAATTGAGCCCATTTACATTTATAGATATCACTGACATGCACAGACTTGATATTACCATGTTGTGTTACTGTTGTTAGTTTCCTGCTTTTCTCTCATGTTTACTTTCTTGTGCGGCCTGGTGATTTCTTTCTGCTGTTGTTCTGGAGATTGCGGTCATTTTTCTCTATGTAGGATGTTCTTCAGTGGTCTTTCTAAGGTAGGTTTGGTGTATGTGAATTTCTTTAGTTGTTCTTTGTCACGGAACTATCTTGTTTCTCTATTAAATTTTAAAGACAGTTACTGGGTACATCAGTCTGGATTGAAATTTGTTTTCTTTTAGGGCTTGAAATACTTCACTCCAAGCTCATCTAAACCTGAAATTTTTTGCTGAGAAGTCTGCTGTGATTCCATTGATTCCTGTCTCCTCACTAATGCCTATTTCTCTCACACTATTTGTCATGGCATCATCTTTTAGGTGTTGGGTTGTCATTTCATGCTGCTTTGAAGTTTTCATAAGTTCTAGCTTTTCAAGATTGTTATCTGCAATCCTGTCCTCAAGGTCTGAAATTCTATCCTCAGCTTTATTTAAATGGCTTTGCAGGCTTTCAAGCAACTTTTCTTCTTACATATCTCTTTCAATTTGTTTCATAGATTCTGCTTTTTCCTGCATTGTTGATTCAAAGTTTCAATCAATTTCCCATGCTCCTGTAGTTTCTTATGTATTTCTTCTCTAGCTATGTTGAGCAGCTCATTTATAAGGTTATTACATTTGTCTTTACATAAGATATTATTTCTAATTTGAGTTCCTCTATAGTCTCATGGATTTGTTCCTTTATTTTGTTTGCTACCTTATAAGAGATTTCTGGTTATGAATTTTAGGGTCCTCTATTTCATTATTGCCTGCACTTGCCCCTGATGGACTAGATGTTTGGAGTTGCATTTTGTCTTTTTGTTTAGTCATTTTCACTTTTTGGGTGAATTTCTGGTCTTTCTATTCCAAAAGACACAACTTTCTGCAGTGTGTGTTTCAAGGTTCTACTGTAATGGTTGATGTTTGTCAAATTGCTGGGTATCACAATGAAGAGGAGATCCAATCTCCTGAATTCTTCCTACCATGCCTGTTGGGTGAGTCCTATATTCTTTCTGGGCTAACTCACCCAGAAGTATTGATGTAGGACAAATCTTAGTTCCTGCTGTTGTTATATCTTCAGGTTATTGCAGGTCACCAAGTCTCCCTGGCTATAGTGTTTGTGTCAGCTGAGGGCCTACTGTGTCACTTGGGGTCTCATAATTTATTTTAGTTTCCTCTAAGTTGGGGTGAGGTGATATTGGCACACTCCTCAACCTTTGTAATGTTCTCTGTCCTTAGGAGGGGGTTACCCACTCTCCTGCCAGGTTAGCCAAAGTTTTACACTTGCAGGGAGTTTCATTTCCACTCCTATTTACCCACTGCAGACCTCTATTTTATGGGGAAACTCACCACACTGATTGAAGCCTGAAGAGGTGTTCTGTTTTGGTGAGGGGTTCCTGAGCCTCTCATCAAGCCAGCATGGTATTTCACTGTAGTCCAATGTTCCCAGTGGAAGGGCAGGTCCAGCAGATGTGGTCCCAGGCAGCTCAGGCTTGTGGCAGGCTTCCTAGATGTTCCTGGATGAGGGGGGATTCATCAGCGGCAGTCCCAGGCACCTCAGGCCCTCTGCCACTGGTCTCTGCAATGTTTCCTGTGGGCAAACACCAGGCCTAGCACTCTCAAGCAGCCCTGGCTCTCAGCAGGTACCCTGGATGTTCCCAGCCTCAAACACCCCAGTCCAGCTGCTGGTCCCTGTGGTGTTCCCTATGAGGAAAGGGTAGGCCTACCTGTCCCAAACAGCCCAGGCCAAGCTGCCGGTCTCTGCGATGTTCCCAGTCCAGAACATCGCAGGCTGAGCTGCAGTTCTCCACGAGGTTTCCTGTGGGCCTACAGGACCCAAACAGCCCAGGCCAAGCTTCCCGTCTCCCCAATGTTCCCTGCTAGCAAAGGGCAGGCCTACCAGTCCGAAACATCCTAGGCTGAGATGCTAGTCCCCTGATGTTCTCAGTCCTGAAAAGCCCAGGCCAAGCTGCTGGTCCCAGTGATGTTCTCAGTCCCAAAGTGCCCTAGCTGAGCTGCTGGTCTCTGAGAGGTTCCCTGGGGGCTAAGTGTGGGCCTACCAGTCCCAAACAGCCCAGGCCAAGCTGTCGGTCTCTGCAATGTTCCCAGTCCCAAACAGCCCAGGCCGAGATCTAACACAAAATTTAAAAAGTAATTTTATGAACTAGAACTTCCAACACTGTACTGGAAAGGAGTGCTGGCAACAGACATCCTTCCATTGCTGCTGATCTGAGAATTTCATGTTTTGTCTTTTTCCCTTCTCCTGGACATTCTCATGATATGTATTTGGGTTTGTTGTCTCAAAATTATAAATGTGTGTCACATATTGGCCTCAGCAGGCTCAGTGCTGCACAACCACATACAGCTTCTGAAGATTCAGAGACCCTTCAGTGTCTTTAATTGTACTCTGCTGATCTCTTTGAAAGTTCACTTTGTGTGGCTGTCTACTTTAGGAGAAATGGATTTAAATGTCAAAAGAAGCAATTAGAGAGTAAGACTTCAGTGGGATGTTAAATACATACCATCTTCCTTCATCAAGATTATCAGGATTTAGATTATTCCTACCTCAGTTGTTTTAATTCCACAAATGTAAAAAGTGAGAAGTATGATCCATACGACCATGTAATTCCCACTTTTGATGACTCTGTCACTTCATGTTTTAGAAAGTATTTTTGATCCTAAAGGGAGTCTTTTCATTATTTACATAGACTGGAAAATTTGTTATACATTCTTAATATCATTCTATTATGCACATATTAGAATGTTTTAGAAATATCTAAGCAAGTTTCTATGATTGGTGTGAGTATTCTCCAAAAGTTGGTAGGTTAAAATTTTGGCACCCAGGGAGGCAGTGCTGGGAGATGCTGTGAAAACAATGCACCAGTATTGTGCAGTATTGTGAAGATGAAATATCACTGGAGGCAAGTGTAGCCTTTCACAGTGTTCAATTTATTAGTAGTAGTGTTGACTTTAACTCCCAGTACCACATATTGGAAACCATTTTTTTCCTTTATTTATTAATTACACTAATTAACAAGACATTATTACTTGAACTAAACAGAAATTGTCACATAAATCATTGATACAGAACTCAACTGGGAAAACCTGAGCACAGTGGCATTAATACATGCTCATAGGAAAAACTTGACAATAGCACACTTGTTCTTCTATCCCACACAAAAGTGTACTCTCACCACATTGACATTATTTTCCAACAGAAAAATAGTATAGAGATAATTCTTTATGGAATCTCTGACCTAAAACAGTATAATGAAAACTTGTTTGAATGTCTACATTGTTTTTCAATGTTAGCATACAATAGTAGGTCAAGTCATTTCCATATGAACACTTTGAATTCCAGAATTTAAGAATAAATGATGTGGCTTCATGCTAGAGCCAGAAGAAGGCAATGTGACTCCAGAAACAAAACTTAACACACCTATTATTACAGGACAGCATTAGCTACTTAGCCACCTCACATTAGTTCTGGTTTGTTCAGCTACATAGTTCTTAAAATATTAATTGGGCATGGTAATAAGTAATAAATATTTTGTAACTCAATGAACAAGTTGTCAGATTCAAAATTATGTGGAATCAAAAATGTTAGATCAGGTAAATTACTTGGGTCTGTGAAGTTTAAATTGTCAAGTTATTGTCCCTCACACTGATCTACACTGCAGACAACAAAGCAGTGGGGAGGACAGTGGACCCATATCACACTCTAGGCTCAGGTAACCTTGTGGGAAAGGAGACCTCGCTCTCCACTGCAGAGCTCTGCAGTCTGATAATTCACTCCTCACTGAGGCCTTCCTTAGTTATTCAAAGTTTCATTTCCCAGGTTCTAAGAATTTGTTAGCATATTTTTTCTTTTATTTTTCTCTCCATATCATTTATTATCTTCTAATATATAATCTAGTTTATATAATTATTTGATTTATTATTTTTTACCCCATGAGAAAATGTCTAACCTGAAGAAGAGGATTATTGTCTCTTCCTTCACCTCTGTATGTCTAGAATATAGACATGTAACCTGACACTGTAGACCAAAGATAGTCTTTACATGGTGGTAATTTACACCAGCATGTGTCTATTGAAGTGGATCAAAACACATTTTTTAATTCTTTCCCATATCTCAAATAGGCCAGGAAGAGTTTTTCTCTCCATCCCTGACTCTCTCTCTCTCTCTCTCTCTCTCTGTCTTCTCTCTAACTTTCTTTCTCACCATTTCACTGTCTCTCTCTTTCTCGCTGTCTCTCTCTGAAATATTTACCTTCTTAGCACTAATTTACTTTCTTAGCAGCATTTAATAATATTTTTAACATGGTAATCACTTGGATAATCTCAAGCAGAGTGGCCACTCTAAGTAGTCCTGGCATTGGGCTGAGACTTAGAGAGGAGGATCACTTGATTCTAAAAGTTAAAGATGAGATTGTGTAACAAAGAAGAACCTGAGGAAAATTAAAAGATAGTTGAAGAGAGAATAGGAGAGGAGAGTAAAGGTGAGGACAGCAGAGGAGAGGACTGGAGAGGAAAGGAAAGGAGAGGAGAGAAGATGAGAGGAAAGGAGAGGAGAGCCAAGGAGTAGAGAGAGAAGTAGGGGAGGGAGAAGGAAGAAAGTTGAGGGACTGGGAAGGGAGGAAGAAGAGAGGGAGGTAGACAAGGAAGGAGACAGTAAGATAAAAGGAAGAGACAGTGAGAAATAGTGGGAAACAAAGAGTTAGAAAGAAAGAGGGAGAGAGAGAGAGAAGAGAAAGAGAGAGAAAGACAAAGAGAAAAGAAAGAGAAAGAATGAGAAAAAAACAATGGATAAAGCAGATTTGTTATAAGGAATTGGATCACACAGTGATCAAAGTTTGAGCCGTCCCATAATCCACCATTTGCAAGCAGAAACCCAATTAAAATTATGGGTAGAACTCAGTCTGAGTGTAAAGGCCTGAGAATTGGGGTATCTCTTGGTGCAGAGGACAATAAGGGAAATAAGAATATGTTGTCCCATATCCAAGGATATCAGTATGACAGAAAAAAAGCATAGTTTTCCTTCATCTTTTCTACCACACATTTGATGAAGCCACCTCACACTGTGCAAGTGAAGCTGATATTCTGAGCCTATCAATTCAAGTGGAAATCTCATACCGGCCTGGCAACAAAGACACATCCAGATAGCTGGGTACCCATGAGACAAGCAAAGTGACATAAATGGTAGTTTGCTTCTTTTATAAGAAAATTAAACAAATCACAGAAGATTCCATGTAATACAGTATATATAAAATTGAAAGAAGACAAAACTCAACCTATACATATTATTTGGTGAAGCAATTCTATTTTAAAAGCACATCAAGGAAATTATTGACTCCAAGTTTAAGCTAAGGTATTTCTTTAGAGAACTTCAGGGAGAACAATATCCTTAGGAAAATATACACAGAGGAATTCTCTTGCACTGATATTTCTGCAGCAAGGTGGAAAAAAAGATATTATTTAATGAAAAATCTCAGTTACATGTGCACACTACATATGTTTCACACATCATAGATAGTAAAATAAATCTGGATACCTTTAAAAAGACTGTTGCAAGATGGGGTATTTTTACCAGGCATGCACTGATTGCTGCATGGTATAGTTATTTGTAATATATCTCAATTTTCTAATATATATTTTGATGAGTAAATCTTCCTTATGTTGACAAATTCCTTTCATAAGATTAAATTTATGCTGATCATTTGGACATATTTCTGAAAAATTCTGTTCCTTTACTCAATTGCATATATTGTACTGCTCCAGATCAAAGAGAGAAGCTGATATCATATGTCAGAATATATTTTTCACACAAATATTAATTGCAGTTTATTAGCTGTGAAATTGTAGACACAAAAATATAGCTTCATTTTAAATTATTTAAAGCTACATCTATGGGAATTTCATAGTTCCATCTGTACAATGACAGTAAACTGAAGATCTGGATAAATGGAGAAACATATGACATGAATCACAAAAAAGTGGTGATATCACTTTCCCCTATATTTTATTTAAATTCACAGAACCAATGCAATTCATACAAAGGTCTAGGCAGGCATTTTGAGTACAGGCGAGCTTATACCAGAATGCATATATTAGTAGCTAAGACAATTTTGAAGCACAAAAAAGCCTGCCTACTGTTTCTGAGTTATTTCATAGATACTATTATTGAGAAGTGGTATTGGCAGAGAGATAGACATACATGAGTGCAATAAAAAGGACAGCTCACATGTATGCCAGAAATTTTGACAGTGACATGAAAAGAATTTAATGTAGGAAGCTTGCTCAACTAGTTATGGTTTAGGTCTAAGGTACCCCTTTCCTGTATTCAGGAGACTTACAGAGGTTTTTGAAAAATCAATTTCTATTTTACAAAAAGACAGTAATAAGAGTTAGATGGAGAGGAAACATACTTGGAGCACTCAAGATATGCTGAAATAAATCATTTTATTTAATCTCAATATAATCCTTTGCTGGCCTTGCTACTGTGATTTAAGAAAGCTGTGATTTAAGAAAATGTTAACAGACACACTGAAAATCAGCTGTTCAGCATTAGCATTAAACATCTGACTCCATTTTGTTCACTGTAACTAGCACCTATTCACCATGACGGGGACATCATTTGAAGAAAAATTCTGAAATGCCACACACTGGGGTCTTTATTTCTATGTTTTTTGAATTTTAATTCCTTTTCTAATGCAAGCAACTGCTTCATGTAAGTTTTTCCTTGAATTGTTACCTGATTTCAGAAAAATCACGTAACACTTGGGAAGAAATATACAACCCAGTAATCCAGCACTGGAAGACAGGATGGCAAAAATTTCCAAAGCCACCATGGTTTTCCCTTTAGTGCTCAGGTAGGAAGGTATAAATGAAACCCACACACTACAGAAGACCAGCATGCTAAATGTGATCATTTTGGCCTCATTAAATGTGTCTGGTAGTCTCCTGGCCAGAAAAGCAAAAACCAAGCTCAGAAATGCGAGAAATCCTAAATAGCCCAGAACACAGTAGAAGGCAACAGTAGACCCCTCATTACACTGAAGTATAATTTGGCCAAACTCCGATTGTGTGTCAGTGTCTGGAAAAGGAGGAGAGGTTATCAGCCAGACTGCGCAGATGCACACTTGAATGAGGGAGCCACTGCAGACTATAGCATTTGAAAATCGGGTCACCATCCACATTTGTATTGAGTTTCCTGGTTTGATAGATTTGAAGGCCACAACCACAATGAAAGTCTTTGCTAAAATAGCAGAAACAGCTACAGAAAATACAACTCCAAAAAATGTTTGTCTCAGAATGCAAGTAACTGGAGTGGGCAGACCAAGAAACATCAGGGAGCAAAAGAAGCAGAGGAATAAGGAAATGAGGAGAATATAACTGAGGTTCCTGTTGTTTGCTCTCACAATTGGTGTATCTCGGTTTTGGATAAAAAGTCCTAAAACCACAGCCGAAAAGACAGATAAACTAATGGATATAGAGGCCAAAGCAGCTCCCATCGTATCTTCATAGGACAAAAATATCATAAGTTTGGGGAGACACTGACTTCTCTCCATATTAGGATACTGGTCTTCTGGACACTTGACACATCCATCCATATCTGAAAAGGAATGGATTTATTGTGTTACATTAGGATATTCCTAAGTGTACCTGTAAAAACATTGTATCTTGAACTGTGTTTCACTTTTGAAGACAACAAACCACATTATAGAAACAGAATTATTACCATGGAAGAAGATGGTTAAACAAATGAATTTCTTGATCAGAGGGAGTAACTGATTATATAGTTCTATGCATATGAATTAGAGAAATTAACTTGAATTGGACAATTAAAGAAGTCAAGAATCAAGAATTTGGCAACTGATGTAGAGTAAAAAGAACAGACTTCAGTAAAAAATATTTGTTTATAAATGGAGACAGGAAAGATTCTGATAGTCAAAGTTTTAAGTGTGGGAGTCCATGAAGAGGAATATTTCCAATATTAAAAAGTATCTGTGAATGGTGTAGCATTATTTGACTATTAAAATGTAACAATGAAAGAAATAAATTTTCTTAGACAATTTATTTCCTTTTGAGAAAATGTACTAATTTGTCATTGTTTTAATCTTTACTGAAATGTCAGTTAAAAACCTGTTCAACTGTCAAATAAGTGGGTATATATTTTTTCATGTATTATTCCAATTTTCTTGGTTCAAAGATTCTTAGTTTTTCATATAGTATCATGAAAGAAATATGTATAAGATAACGTTTTGAATATATTTCAAAACAAACACAGTACAAGTTACATTGTATCTTTTGAGCTTTGACATCATTTACTGTGAATGAAATGGATAGGAGATTTTGCTATTGTTGTTGTTTTGTCTTTTTGAGACAGGGCTTCACTATTCAGTTCAGGTTGGCCTTGAATTCACTTTGCCATCATGTTTCTGCTTTGGATGCAACCAACCATTGACTAAATCCCTGATATCATGAAAATTAAACCTAGCTTCCTCTTAGTTGTGGATATGGTGCATTGTATCTCAAAAACTGCAAAGCTGAAAATTATAATAACCTTATATATTCTGAAATTTAAAAGAAAAACCCAAAGGAACTCTGAATTCAGCAAAGGCGATAGAAGTGAAATCATGCAACAGATTATGAAATGAAATTTGGTCAGTGTAAAATAAGCATAGCAATAATGATAGAAAGTTAATGGCAGGAAACAATATCCTTGACACCTCTATTTGACATTGAGTAAGTACCCATAATTTACTGTGCCTTAAACAGCTTCTTCCAAACTGGAGTGTTTCTCTCAAAGCTTTCCCTTCTCCCTGATTATCAGTAATACATAATCATATACCTAGTTGCTTCACTAAAATAATTATCACTTCACTTGATTTTATTATCATTTACATGCTATATGCAGTATATCATGTCATCTTCCATTCACTCATTGTAGTTCTTTTTTGCTTTTGAACAGTTTATTTTCATTTCATAATATCTATTATACCTTGCAGTCCTTATATAATCTTTCACTTTATTTCAATTATCTTCTTGAAAAATTACCTTTCAATAGTCTTTTACATTAGAGAGGTAGTATGATGTTTTTAAGTGCTGTTTCACTTACAAGTATGGTCTTCAATGAGGAAATGCAAGGAGGGTTCAACATACATAAATCAGAAATATAATACACCATGCCAACAGAGCCAGAGACAAAAATCACATGGCCCTCTCACGAGATTAAAAAAAAATAACATTTACAAAGCCTACTTATTTTTCATTACAAAAAATCTACATAAAATTTTAATATATGATCTTTATCTCAATTTGATAAAAGCCATCTAAGATAAACCAACAACCAACATCCTACTACCTGGATAAAACATGAAGTTTTCACTCTAAAAACAGGAACGAGGTACCAATGCCCACAGTCACCATTTCTATGCTATACAGTTATAGAAATATTAGTTAGAACAATAGGACAAGAGAAAGAAATAAAATGACTAGGGATAGAAAAGGAAGAAGTTAAATTATCATTACTCCTAGATGACATGATGCTCTACCTAGAAGACACTAATAAACTCCACAAATGAATTATAGATTTCATATCTGCACTCATTGTGAACACAGAATTGAAAATCGTTGTGGAATTGAAACAAGCAAAAGGAAGAATTTGTGTTGGAAACACTCAAATATTAGATACTTGGAATAGTTCACTGACTTACAATTATGACATGTCCATGGGCCTTGCTGATGCTCCATAAATACTGAGAAACACTTTATTTGAGAAGAGGCAACTGAGAGTAACACCCAGCTACAAAGTAAATGTTCAAAGAAGAACTTTCTCACATCACTTTTGAGTTTACTGAATAGTGGGCTATACAGTGGCTTTCGATTGGCTGTGATTAAGCTTAAAAAGATACTTAGTTGAACTGGGAATGGTACCTAAAGCATGGTGACCTTAGGTTACTAGAAGAGTAATGATGCAACTATGTGTAATATAATGTTCCTAAGAGAGATTCTGATGTGACATTGATCTGGGTTTTGTGTCAACTGTCTCTTATTACATGATCTTGACAATTTATGTAATCTCTTTGAAGTTCAGTTTTTTAATGAGTAAATCTTGCTTGTTTTTATATCTCTGGAAGTATCAATTTTATCATAATATGATAACATTTTCATAGTACACATCACAGATTTCACTATCTAAGGAGACCTTAGTAACTGTTTGGTACAGTTACTGTAGCAACAGTAAAGCATCGGGGAAGAGGTACAGGGCTTGAGTAAGAGACTTGAATTCAATAAAGACTGGCTAAATCCAGAGGTGAAGGATACGTGATGATGCACACTGTGTTCCCAGCTACAAAGAAGGATGAGGCACACTGATGAGTTGATCCCAGGAGTTTAAAGCCAGAATGAGTAACATACCATACATAATAAAATGAAATAAAATAAATAAATAAATAAATTGAAATCAATGAATTAGAATATTGGAAGTTAATTAGGTAAGTATATCCTGAGGTACTATAGAGCAATATCACATTCCATTATTTCCTAATTCAAAATAAATTTCAGAAACATTTACCTGTTTTGTTTGCAATCTCCCCATCTGGACAGGGAATGCAATCAAAGCAACAGGACGGTTTTCCTTCCACAGCAGTTTTTCTGAATCCAGGTGGGCAACTTGGGTTGCAAACAGCAGAGGGAGTCTGTGCAAAAGGCAGGAGAAAAGAAATCTACTTCATGAACAAGATTCAGTAGCAGCAGACAGGTAGGAGGTTTCAGGAGAACTTTTGTGCAATGTAACATCTTAGCCAAGGGTTAATAAAAATGTGCCTAAAATTTTTGAAGAGTACAAATGATAAAGAGGGTTAATTGTAGTTAATATGCCTGTATTCACTACCATTAATGGTAAACACTGTGTCCATTTTGATGATATTTATCCCCAAACATTCATTTGTATCTATCCCCTAATTCAGTCATTCTCATTAGTACCAATGACACAAATTCTGTTATCTTTCTGATCTAAATTATGGCCCTAGTTGATTTTTCTAATTATGTAGGCAACTATTTTATCATGATAAATGCAGGCAATATGCTTCATTACTCAAAATTAATTTCCCATCCAGATCAGGTGTTCAAACATTACAGTAAAGAACCAAATAAGGTGGTGTCAATATCATGGAATTTGAAACCTTACCTAAATTTTGTGCTTCTTACACATTTCACTCGGAGTATGATCAACACAGTGCATACTTATGAAGGGCTTACCTCTTTATGGTGTTCACCCCACATCATCAGTGTATCATTGAAGGATAAATGTGGAGCCTTGTGTGATTCAAAGATGAACTCTCCAACTTTCACTTGTGCTTTAGCACCATTCAGCAAGGACTGGTAATTAAAGATGTCAAGCTTGGCTGCTGAAAGTTTCTCACTGAAATGTTTCTGTTTATTGTTACTTCTTTCAAGTTGAGAATTTTCTAAGATAGGATGGAGCTAAAATTAAAAATTATTTATTAGAACTTTAGGAAGCAAAGCATGGAGGCAGGAATAAAACTTATTACATCAATAGTCTTCTCTTCCTAATTTATGTTCCAATAAATTAATTTTATTCTATTCTCTGTCAAACTTCACTCTGGAAGGCATATATTCTTAATGTTTCTTAGCTCACAAAATAAACCTTAACCAGTTCAAGAAAACTGAAATAACCTTTCTAACCATATATTAGGAAAACAGAAATAAATACAAAAATAAAAATGGAAATTTCATCAACATATGAAAATTCACACATTCATCAGAAGAGAACAACAGAAACAAATCTATCATGATACTAATATGTAAAGATAGCATGTAACAAGATAAAGAAAGCATTTCCTGAGAAGAATTTTTTAATAAGAAATACATTGAAAACAAGAGAAAATCTCCATATAATACTACATTTCTAGGAGCTAGAAAAGTAATGATTCAAATTATGCAGTTAGCAAAACATAACAAATATCAGACAGAAATATGTTATGTGAAAAATATATAGCAAAAAATGATAAATGAAAGGAAGATGATCTTAAAGAATAGATTTTTAAACAGCAAGCTTCAAAGAAATAGAGGATATTAAAATTTTAAAAACAAAACTTGAAGCAAAAAGAAGTGAAAGCAATTTGCATATGTGTACACATACCTACTCCCCATTGGGAATGTAATCATCATGTACTGCAAACATGTATTACTAAAAATTTAAAAATTACAAAAAGCAAAAGTATAAAATCCAATACAGTATATACAGTGACTTATAATAGAATACTACAAAAAACTCTATACAGATTAAATAATCTGTAAAGATTAAATTACTAGACTCATCAATTTAGCAAGATTGAGTCATCAAATGTAGAAAATTTGAGTGCACCAATAACAGATGAAGCAATAGAAGCAATAATCAAATGTCTCCCAAGAAATAAAATCTGAGGACAAAATGACTTAATAAGTGAGTTCCACAAATGTTTAAGAAATAATGATTACTACTAC
Source organism: Dolichotis patagonum (assembly GCA_004027295.1). Taxonomy (NCBI): domain Eukaryota; kingdom Metazoa; phylum Chordata; class Mammalia; order Rodentia; family Caviidae; genus Dolichotis; species Dolichotis patagonum. The sequence continues at coordinate 11,236 of PVJX010027681.1, read as the reverse complement.
TTTGCAAACTTTTCAAAATTTCGAACTGAGGAGAAAACTCACAAATACATTTTATAAGGTCAGCATCATGTCCAAGAACTAAAATATGGAAGCTGTTTTAAGTGTCAATTAGGAAATGAATAAAACTTTAAAAAAAGAACCAAGTATCTAAAAAGAAGTATTAGTCAGTCTCAAAAAGGAAGAAAATTGTGTGACTTGTAGCATAATTTATGGACTCAGAAAAGCAGGGAATACAAGTTAAACTATTAGGGACTGAGTAATGTTAGAAATGGGGACATGCTGGTCAAAAGAAGAACCCTGCAGTTATAGAAACAGCTGGTACTGGAGACTTACTATAAAGCGTGGCAACTGTAAATTTTAAAATATTGTATATTTGAAATCTGCTAAAAAGTAACACACACACAAACCAGTAAGTCAAAGTTATGGATATGCTAATTAGCTTAATTTGGAAATCATTTCACATTGCCTGCATATGCAGTGGACACCCAAAATTCACAGGGATTATAGTCCCAAAGCACTCTTGTTTGTGAAACACTGAATTTTAGATATGGTCAGAAAAATCCTTGTAGAAACATTTTTTAAATAGTTTAAATCCTAATTATAATATATGCTACAGTTATGTAACTTAATTTAGTAAAACACGACTAATAAGAGCTTGTAAGTTTCAGGGCATGGTGGTGGCATCTTAGAGCTCTTGGGGCTTTAAGAAGAATGAAGCTGAGGACACTGCATGTTATCATGAGGAAATGTAGATGCTTCTCCCTGAGACAGGTTACAGGGCACCAGCCAAAGAGCATCAAGGAGAAATTACTCTCCCACTCGCTCCCTGAAAACTTTATGTCGAAAGCAATTGCTGAGGATATTTGTGGTTTCCAGAAAATTGCTGGGATTTCAGTGAGCAACTGCTAGTTAGGTTGCAAGGAAAATATGAGAAGGACTGAGGCCATGAGCTCTGAACCACTTCACAGAGCAACACTATAAAAAAAAAAAAAAAAACAACAACAAAACACATTGTTTGCCTGGAATATGCAAAATTTTGTCAACCATATCTTAAGTGAGGCTGGAAAGAAGTGAAAAGTACAAGTAATCTTTCTCAAAGACATGCAAGTAAATGAAACTTAAGAAAATAAACTTAATAATTATAATTAAGCATACTTTAACATCTTGAAATTAAGGACACATATTTTCATAGAAGAAATAATATTAAAATTCCATGGCTATCATACTATATTTAGAATTTTTCAAAATTTGGCATAAAAATAGCTTTCAGTACTTAGTAAATATTATGAACAATTAACAAATTGCCTATAGAAGCAAAAGTTATCAAAAGCAAAAACTCCTGAATTTTTATTAATGTTATAAACAAGTGTGTGTTCCAGCTAAGGCCACTTCAATTCAACTCTTAGAAGAGGGTTGACTAGAATATCAAGGTAAAAATAAATACTCCATGTAGAACCATAAGTTTAGAAATACAATAATATCTTTTCATGCTGTCTGTTGATGCAGAGAGTAAAGCTGCAACAATCCCCAGAAAAATATTGAACAAAAAGAAAAAATTTTAAATGTTTATTTCACATTTATAAAATTGTAATTACATTTAAAGATTTAAAAATAAATTAGAAATAATAACTTTAAGTCAACTACAATTATAAAATACTTATTTAATGTTAAGTTAAAATGCAGCAACTCAGTTGAAAAGAAAATGCAAAATCTTCTATATTTCTGATAATTCATCATTTAAAACTGAAAAACAGGAGACTGAACAGTGGAGCAAAATAAAGAGTGAAGAAGTATACAGAGAAATCCCCAATTTAAATGTGATAATACAAAGGAGTGGATAAAAAAGGGTTTTTTATTCATGAATTTTGTTAGGCTAACTGGGTTTCCACACTGCAGATAAATTACCTTGCTCCCAATGGGTGCTCGCTTTATTTTACAACACACTCAAAAATTAGTTGCAAATTTATTATTGTCTAAATTTGAATTGAAACCAATAAAATGTTTAGAATAAAAATAAGGTGCTAAGGAAAAAACTTCACTACTATGAAGTAAACAGATCTCTCACAGAACAGAAAGAATAAAATGGAAAAATCAGATAAATGATTTTGACATTAAGTGTTTTTCTTAACCATGAAAGAAAATGTTTAGTCCATTCACAGAGGAGAAGATATTCTCAATGAAAATGACTGAAAGAATGCAATGAATCACAATTGAAAATTTGATGTCTCTTTTTCTTCAAAGTAGTGGTTCATTTCAACATGTGTTATATAGTTGGTTCTCGGAAACTGTTTATAAGCTCTACACATACATGAGTCTCTACATGTATATCTATCACTTCTGTATTAGAGGGAAAAACAAAACAAAGCAAGATAAAACAAAACAATTCCTAGAAAAGCATGAGGCAAAAACGTCACATAAAACCGCAATACAAGGTGATCTACAATGGTTACCATGATGTCTCAGCAGTGTATAACAACATTAATAAAAATGAAGCATTGGAGACATTATAAGACTTCAAAAGCAAGTAGTAATCAAACCAGAGTGAGTATCTTAGTGAAATTTTTCATCTTCAGTGTAGTTGCCTATACTCTCAGACTTGATGCTATCAATCATAACAGATTTAAATAAAATCAGTCAATACAAAGTAGCAATCTAACAACCCAGTTTCAAATAAGATCAGTCATAATAAGACAGTATAAGTTATAAAGGGCTTCAGATTAAATTGATAGGAAAATTAGGGATGATTACCATAATATGGCCTCTTATTTTTGGGATAGATAACCATGTCCTCAAGCACAGTGTAAGTAGACAAACTGGAACAGCACATAATCCATCCAAGCAGACTGGTGAGAATAATGTAAATTTTAAATCTTGTTACCCCATTAACAGTATCCTCTGCCTCCCTTTTTTAGACAATTCCTCCTCTTTCACTCCCATGGGGTGCACTGCTTGTTTTGGGTCCCACTGCTTCCCTATAGAGCATCTCAATGGATCCTATCTCCTGATCTACTCTGCCTGTGTTTCTCTCTGTTAATATTTCAAGGCCATCTATACTAGAGATTACAGCCAATCTTCTCTGCCTTATTTCTGCTATTCTGTTTTTCTGCCATTGGTTGTCTAGTTTTTTGTTCCTTTCCACTATCTGCCCCATTCACTGAGGCCTCTCTGCCACTGTTCCTGAAATGCTCGTATGCTTGAACAACTACTTTGAAGAGAAAGAGACCCTACAATACCCAGTGCTGATTCCATAATGTCATGATGTGAAGTCCAGCAAAACTATCACTTTTTGTTCCAAGTGATTTTAGCTTGCTTTGTCTTGTTTAAGTTCAACACATATAAAGGTATGGACAGCTGTTTTGAGGAGAATGAGAGATACTATGACAGCCCTAATGTCTGGTCTTGAAGACCTGAAACACCCTACTCGTCTTGCTCAGATCAATTCCATACTATGTTGTTTCATGTGAATTCCCTGTATGTGACAATACGGACAACTATTTGGAAGAAAACAGGAGTCTATATGATAGAGAGTGAATATCTCTGATTGTCTAGTTTTGAAATTTATGTATCTTATATTGCTTTCTTGTGATCCATTTTGTTCTGTTTTGTTTTGTTTAATTTTACCCTTTTGATATAATTGTATGTATATTTGAGGGGGTAAGATGGATGACCATATTGCTGTTTTTGTCAGATCGTGGAGCAGAACTGTTAACAGTCTCACTGTTTGAATGTATAATTTACATGTTTTAGCATTGTAATTTGAACAACTATTTCCAATAAGTCAGTATGTAATTTGTCAAGTAATAATTTCTTAGGTTTTTTTTATTGTTGTTCTTTCCTTTTTTCTTTGGGATTCTGTATTGTTGCTACCCTTTATTCTGTTTTTTTTTGTTTTGTTTTGTTTTTCTCTTTAAATAAAATTTAAAAAATCTAACAAAAAAGAAAATTTGATAAATGAAAAAGTTAGACAAAAATATAAAATGGCATAAAAGATTTATAAAAATATAAAATAGTGTAAAAGATCTATATGAAAAATTAACAAACTAAAAAGTGTTTTGTATTCCATAAATAAATGAATGACTGGTTGTATAGTCATCTATATCTGTAGTAAAGTGCTAAACAATAAAGTAAATGACAATTAACTATTCCTACACTGGCCCATTTTCATGCACCAATAAGGATAATATTTATAGTATAAGGCAGATTATTAATTTTTAAAAAGTGGCTACATTCCCATGCTTACCTATTTGGGCATAGGTCTCAGTGGTCACTAGAAGAACACAAGACAAACTTATTTTAACTGACACTGAGAAAATCAACACTGTTGAACTTTTGCTAATACGATAAATAGAATGTACTGCCTCTTGCTCAGCAACATGAAACAGGATAGTTTGGGATATGCCACTAAATTTTTAAAGCTATTAAAGCCTAAGCCTTTGAATATTTAAGTTATAAAGTATGTATATAACAAAGGAACATTCTTTGACTGGAATTCCATAAACTGCAAAGCTTACACTTCTTTTAATTGCCATAGTTAAAGCAGAAATGTTGCTGAAAATTATTCAGAATTAATTTGAGAATAAGGCATTCTATCTCTTTATAAAATTTGGCATTTTGGTCATAAAGACCAAACGGGAACAGTATTTGACTGCCTTAGGAAAACACAATAGAGGAGAAATGGATTAATATAAAGAATACAAGGCAGCCTAGCAACATGAATTAACCCATGCAGCACATTTTAGTCAGTTTTATTTCTAACGTAAGAATTCTTTTAAAAGCAGTAGAGTGAATGAGGAAAGAGTAAGAACAATTCATAGTACAATGCCCAAGGTATGTGGAAGAATGTATTTTGGTTACCTGCCATGGATGAGGAGTTACGTAGGCACCTTTGTCAGGGGATTCTTCTTCCATTCTGAGTGAGAGTTTTTTGTGAAGAGCCTGGGCAATGACATTCACAGCAGCATAAACAGTGTAACTCTGGGGTGAAGTATTCATATCCCAGACATATAGAGGCCGAGTTTCCAAGCTACCATTTTGTTCACATCGAGTCATTGTCTTGAATATACCTTGATCCAAATGTGGACATTCAAACAATATAGACCACACATCCTGGATAAAGACATCATGAGGGTATTTTCCAGGCTGAACAGTTCTAAGAAAATCTTTAAAACCAGGTATCTCTTTTTTGTGGAAAGAAAAAGATAATCCTCCTCCAAAATGTGCATAACTGTGACCTTGTATAAAGGGCAATGTAGTTATATCCCAGTCAGCAGTTGTGACCCAGATAGTACCAAAGGGACTATTGCAATAGATGTGATATACAAATCTTAAAAGAGAGTATGTGTCACCAAATGCAACAATGATGGTTGTAGATATGAATCTTTCAAAGAAGCGTTGCCTGTTAAGTGTATCTTTAGCAGGAAACTCTGGAATCCTTTCTGCAAATGCTACACACATTCCATTGTTGTTCATCTCTTTTGTCATGTCCTGGAGAAACATTTCTCCCCTGATGTCATCTGGAACCACAAAGCCAACCCAGACCCAGCCAAAGTGCAGCATGAGTTGAATGAGGCCCTGATAGAGAGCTGCAGTGTTTGTAGGAAACTGGTAAATAGACTGGAGCTCGACACTGTCTCTGAGACTGTGGTCAAATGGACCATAGCTGATCTAAACAGAAAACATGGTTACTGCTCACACTAAATGAGGATATTTTTTCACTGATGATTTAATTTGTCTTATATGTTACATGTACTCTTATAAAACAATTGAGTAAAAGATTAAAAAATACCAAATTATTTTATATCATCAATCATTTAAAATTCACTACTAATGATACATATATTCCTTTATTTATTGTTTTAAGAAACATATCCAAAATAGAGCCATAAAATTTGTTTATCACCCTGCGGTAAGATAAGTTATGTAGTGAAGGTTCTTTTCAAACCCAAATGTTCCTGAACTAAGCTGTCTATGCTGCTATCTGCAGCCTTTTTTCCACTTTCTTTCAAGCATCTTCATTACTTTTCCTTTTTGAAAGCTTTAAGCCACTAAATGTCTAACAGGTTAAATTACATGACTAATTCTCAGAATTATTTTTGACTCATGTGCTTTAAAATGTTGATACTTCTCTTTTTCTACAAAAATCTTCCATATTCAGTTTTCAGGATCCCATTTCCTTCAGTATTATACTTAAAGAATACAATATACAGTGTCAGTCTTCTTTACCAATGCATCCAAATCTCCCCAATTTCTTAATATCAGAAAAGTATAGTGTTGAGTACTCATTCTTTTTAATTTTTTTCATTTTCAAGAGAAAAGGAAAAATTATAGAAATAAAAAAACTTTCAAAGCAAGGTAATACAATAACAATAATTAATATATTTCATATTATTCTTTTCACAACAGTTACTCAGTTTACAAGATATAGGCATGAAAAATTGTACAAACAATATTAGCACAAAACTTTGTTTTCAATGAATGAAGAGAAACTAACTCTATAATTTTCCTCGCTATGTTTTGTTTGTGTATTTCTTTTTCTTTTTCTCTTCCTATCTGTCCCCTCTCCACCATCAGTTTGTTTTCTTTTGAACTCATTTTCTTCCACATTCACAGTACTTGTTGTTCATTTTGGATCTTACTTACTCTTTCAGCTTCTCACACTAGTGAGACAACACAGTGTTTACATGTGTGAATCTGACTTATGTCATTTGAGGTAGGGTCTCATTTACCTATAAAGTCTCAAGTTTGTCTTTCTTCATGGCTGCATAACACTCCATTATATAATATAAAACACATGCTTTATATGTATTTATTGGCTGATGAGCATATGAGTTGCTTCGCAGATTTAATTATTACAAATTATGCTGCTATAACCTTGGGTTCACATATATTTCTATGATAGGATGTTTTTAATTCTTTTGGAAAGACAGCCAGAGAAGGTCTGAGTCAAATGGAAGTTCTAATCTTATCTTATATGGAATCCCAATGCTGATTTCTACTGTGATTCAACCAGTCTACAATTCAAACACTAAGGCAGGGTGGTTTCCTTATCCTATATCCCCACCAGAACTTGTTATTGGCTGATCCCTTGAGGGTAGATCTTCTCTCTGGTATGAGATGGAATCTCACAGTTGTTTCAACTTGCATTTCTCAAATGACAAATGATTTTGAACACTTTTTCCCATAGTTACTAGTCGTTTGCATTTCTTTACCTGAGACATGCATGATCATCTCAGGTGTGCAAATTTGGAATGAGATGTGGAATCTTGGGGTGCCTGCTTTTTTTTTCCATTTTTTGTATGCTCTAGATATATGTCCCATGTCTGAGATACATCAGATCATCAAGAAGATTATACATCATGAAAAAGTAGCATTAATGCTATGCATATAGGGATTTTTCTATATACAAAAATCATTCCAAAATCAGGAAAAAGACAGGATGTCAAATATCATTGCTTATTTTCAATATAGTTCTGGAAAAATTATCCAGAGCAAGAAACCGGAGAATTAAGTAAAGGGAATACATATAGGAAAGGAAGAAGTTAGATTATGATTATTTTCAGTTACCATGATACTCCACATGGAAGACCCCAAAAACTCCAACAACAGACTTCAAGATTGAATAACCAGATTCAGTAGTGTAGCTGGATAGAAAGACAACACTCAAAAACCAATAGCATCTCTATACACAAACAAATAGCAAAAACCAATAGCACAAAAACCAATAGCAAAACCCAATAGCAAAAACCAATATCATCTGTATACAAACTCACAAAAAGGGAAGTTAGTGAAGCAATACCCTTCACAATAGCATCCAATAAATGAAACATTAGGATCAATGTAACAAAGTAGGGAAAACATCTTTATATTGAAAATTATAGCCCTCTGAAATGGGAGACTGAAGAGGATATTAGAAAATGGAAAGATTTCCCTTGAGCGTGAAAAGGAAGGGCTAACTGTAGTCCTTCCTATTCAAGGAATGGCCCTGCTTCAATGCTTTGTTAAACAAAATTGCAATCCCAATCAAAATATCACTTGCATACTTCACACAACTAGAGCAGACATTCCTAAAATTCATTAGGAACCACAAGAAAACTAGAATAACAAAAACAATCTATGGACAAAGTAAATCTGGGGACATGATATTCCCTGACTTGAAATTATTTCACAAAGCTACTGTGATAAAATTAGCATGATACAGGCAAACATGCAAACATGAGGATAAATGGGACAGGGTAGAGGATACAGGTGCAACTCCAAAAACACTGAAATACCTTATGTTTGACAAAGGAACCAAACATGTTCACTGGAAGAAAAATAATGTCCTTAAGAAATGGTGATGGAAAAAACTGCTTTTTTCATATACCCAAAGACTAAATCTAGACACATGCCTATCACCATGCACTAAACTAAAATCAGAATGGATAAAAGATCTAAATATGAGAATACAAACACTAACCCTGTTGGATGAGAAAATGTGTAGCAATCTTGAAAAACACAGGTTTTGGCAGAGCCGTCTGAACAGAACCCAAACAGAGGTGGAAATATTTCAAAGAATCAACAAATTGGATCTCACTTTATTAAAACGTTTTTCCACAACAAAGTAAATCATCAATGGAGTGAATGGACAACCTGAAGAATGGGAAAAAAATGTTACCCCTTTGTAACTTATTTTTTTTAAAGCTTATGTTCTCCAATTATTCTCCCAAATTTATGTTTCACTTCTATAGTTTAACCCATATAAAAGTGTCAATCATTAAAGTTCCATGTTTAAGAGTGTTCATATTGAAAAATCTCAAAATGATTATGTCTGTAAAGGCTAAAGAACTATTTTACACTTAACTGGAAAATTAAATGGATGGTTTAAACAGAGAGAGAGAGAGAGAGAGAGAGAGAAAAGAGAAATCATAAAGCCTTAAAATAAATATAAACATATCCTTTTAGGAAAAAAGCACAAAAGCATAAAGAAAAATTCAATATTTAAATTGATTTTTGATTATTGAAATATGTCAATAAAATTTTCTTTATTTGGATTTGTGAGTACTTGATGATTAGTCTATGATGTTCATCAATTTATATCTGGATAGTTTTTAATATTATCTTAAAATAGTGACAAAGATTTTTGTCCATTCTATAATTTTATTAAAAATATTAATGATTATTAATTATTCTAATTAAAGGGTTTCACTCTAAGGTGTCCATACCTAAATAAGCCCGATTTGACCCATTCACACTCTTCGACCCTCTACTATCCTCCTGTATCTCTAATAATCCTCTGGGTCACCTCCTTCTAAAACGAACATTGTGAATTTTAAAGTATATGTTTTCGAGACACATATGATTTAAAAAAGCTTATTTTATTACTATTATGTGGACTTTATCATTTCTTCAAAAGAACTGATCAAAAGGAAAAATTGTTTTGAATCAGAGCAAAAATAATTAAAATATCCCCCAACATAATACAAGCAAAGAATAAGATAAAAATACATAAATAAACGAGAAGTAAAATTAACACATGAATAAAACATAATAAAATGAAATATGGAGAAAAATGCAAAATTAGGCTTAAAATTTTAAAAATTATTTCACTTATAATAAAGAAGGAGTAAATGAAGATTCTCAGTGGTTGGCAGAGTCAATTTCATTTCTAAATATTAATGTGTACCTTATTATAAGCCTTGAAACATGAATACATTTGATTCAGAAGGATCACCATTTGAAAAATATTTACAAGAAGTTTCCACGGATCAATCACATTTTTCTAAGCAAGATCATGCATCAAAACATTTTATCTTAGGAAAATATCAAAATAAGCATCTGAACATAATAAATCACTGAACAATATGTGTAGGAAGAAATATCATGATGGAATTTAAAATGATGTTAAACAAAAGAACTGATCTAATGAAAAGTTTAAATAATTTATACTTAAAAAACCAAAAACAATGTGTGAATAGAATATCTATATTTTAATATGTTTATCATGTTTTACAATTGCATAGGAAAACACAAAATTGAATGCTAACATGCATAAATAGTATAAACATTTATATAGCAATGAGATTATATATTATCATTATTTTGTCTACACAACTTTGCATCCACTTCAAATATTTTCAAAGGAAATATTATTTTAGAAACATTTTATGTTATAAATAAATCATATTAGAGGAAAAAAATTGAGCCATATGCAAAGATGTCACACCCTTTTCTATAAGCAAATACTGAATTTTGCTAGGCATTCATTATTGTATTTTTATGTTGAAGCTCAAATGTCAGAATTTTCAGTCTACCTGTGGAACACTGTAGAGGCTTAATACTCGGGAAATCTGGGTTGATATTCCTGTGCAGATGCCTCCTATAACAGCCACCAGCGTGTCCCTCTTCTCAGGCCTGCAGTTGTAATTAGGAATCCCAGAACTCTGTCTGGAAAGCAGAGACAGAGAACTCTCCACAGCCTTCATCTCACTGTAGTCAACATTGAAGAGGTAGAATCCCAGGGACATATTAAACAGCAAATTCCAGTTCTTATTGATCTCATTCACAGCAAAAACCATGGCCAGCAGCTGCTGATAATGCTTAGTAAGTTCCCTAAAATACAGTGTGAAAACATAGTTTACTAAAATGTTATTCCAAAAATGATAATAATGCTGCAATAAATGCACCAGATTATTTAAGAAATAAAGTCAACATATTCCATCAAAAATGTTGAAGGATATGGTGGCTAAAAAGTCAGGGTTACAATCAATTTTACAGTCATATTTACACTTTACACATTTTCAGAATCATTTTAGCTTTTGTCTGAGAAACTGAGTTCATGAATGAAGTAAATGGAAAATGGCAAAATGAAAAGTGTAAATTTTTAATATTCTTGTCTTTGACATCAGGATACTTTTCAGTAAAAACAACATTTTTTGGATTACCTAAGAAAATAGACATAGAGAAACAGCATACAAATTATAATGACGTAAATAAAACAGATGTCCAAAACAATGATTTCCACACAACAGAAAAGATGTCAATAAAATGTTGAAGAAACAAAAACACTTCTATACTGCAGAGCACTGTGCAAGTCTGCTTATGCATTTAAGAAGAGTCACACACTTACGCATGTACAAAAGGGGGAATATAAACTGTATGTTGGAATCCAAATTTGCTTTTCAAGTCTCCAGAAGTCACTCTTAGGGAGAAAAGACCACCAATAATAAAATCCCCATCTTGATAGTAGCCAGGAGACCCC
>PVJX010027680.1:0-24592 GCA_004027295.1 Dolichotis patagonum | reverse complement strand
GGGATCCAGGGATCTGGGTATCTCTTAGTAGATGACCATATTTGGTACAGCAAGTGGGGGGAGTTTCCTTCTACTATCTCTGAAGGCAGATATTTTTATCACCGTATTGCTTTGTCCTGATTAACGGTGTTGCTCTATTCAATACTCTGTGTTGATGTGTTCTATAATGTTGTGTATTTCTTTGATTTTGCTGTACCTATTAGAAGAACAACTATTGTGAAGACAACGAGATATACAATGTTGCCTGTTAGTGTTGTCCTGGTGACCTGCTTTGATGTTCTGTGCCAATTTCACTTTACTGTCTCAGTTGGCTTTATTCCATCCTGTTTTTTTGTAACTGTTTGCAGCCTCACTGTGTGTTCACTTTGTATGCCTTAATTTTGTAACATGAACAGCTATTTCTGGGAGGACAGTATATGGTTTGTCAACTAATGATTTATGGTTTTGAGGTTTTGTATTGTTTCTACCCTTTTTTTCTGTATTGCTTTTTTTTTCTTTAAATAAAATTAAAAAAAATAGTATGACCAATGTTTCATACTAAAAAAAAAAAAAAGGGTTGGGAATGTAGTTCAGTGTGACAGCGCTGGCTTCAGTCCCCAGTAAAACACACACACACACACACACACACACTCATGAGCCACATTCAGAAAAGGTTTGGTTTTACATCTAAAGATTGGTAAAAGCTGGGTGTGGTGATGCACATCTGTAATCCCAGCACTTAGACAGTTGAAGCTGGAGGGTCACCTTGAGTTTGAGGCCAACCTGGGCTACATATTGAGTTCAAAACAGGGCTGGATTACACAGCAAGCCCTTGCCACAAAAATCAAATCAAAACAAAACAATAAGATTGGTAAGTGGGTGTTCTTTATAGTTTCTAACTTTTATTAGTGTATCTATTTACTGTTTTACTTATTTATTTATTTATTTATTTATTTTTGGTACCGGGGATCAAACTCACAACCTTGTGCTTGCCAGGCAGACGCTTAAGCCACTGAGCTAAATCCCCGGCTACTTATTTATTTTTTGAGACAGGTTCTCTCTATGCAGTTCAGGTTGGCCTTGAACTCATCATATAGCCCACCTTGGCCATAACTCAATGTAATCTTCCTGCCTCAGCCTCCCGAGTGCTGGAATTGCAGGCATGTGCCACCACGCCTGGCTCTATTCACTATTTAAAAAAATAACTAAATAGTAGTTTGAAAGATATGAATTGTGTGTGTCGTATTTGTGCCATTTCTTTTAAGTATGTTCAAGTGGATAAACTGTGATTTAAGAACTGATTTAAATTATTTGTTTTCACTTAAAATTTAACTGCCTAAATAAACTTTTCCAATTAATTGCCTAACTACTGGGCCAGCTCCAATTTATTTGGGCAGAGGCTAGGGAATGCAGAAATGAGATCTGTATTTCCTAAGCCTTTTGTTTCTATGGAAGGGCAGGTAGCAGGGCATTTGTCCTGGTTCTTCTAGGAGTGACTTAATCTGTTGAATTCAGTTCTGCCTTCTTTAGGACAAAATGTAGTCTTTTAAAATTAGATGTGGCTGGGCTTGGTGGCACACTCCTGTAATCGCAGCACTTGGGAAGCCGAGGCAGGTGGATTGTTGCAAGTTTGAGAACAGCCTGGGCTTCAATGTGAGTTCCAGGCCAGTCTGAACTACAGTGAGACCCTATCTCAAAAAGACATAAACAAGGGACTTGGGATTTAGCTCAGTGGCACAAGCCCTTGCCTGGCAAATGTGAGGTCGTGAGTTTGATCCCTGGTACCCCCCATAAAACGAAAAACAAACAACCCCAAAACCAAACAGCGTTAGATCTCTGCAAGGAGGAGGTTAGAGTTCTGGGAAAATAACTTTAATGCAAGGAAAAATATTAAAAATCTTATTAAAAGCCTGGTGTGGTGGCACATTATGACCCTATCTCAAAAACAAACAAACAAAACGGGGTGTGTGGGGGGACTAAGCCTGTTACAAGCTGGGACAGGAGGATTAGAAGTTTGAGCCCAACTTGAGGAATTTAGCAATTTAGCAAGACCCTGCCTCAAAATAAAAAATGGTCTGGGGATGTAGTTCAGTGTCTAGGCTCTGGTTCTATCCCTAGTTCAAAAAGAATCAGATTTACTGCTTCTTTTTTTTTTTTTTTGGTACCGGGGATTGAACTCACAACCTCGTGCTTGCCAGGCAGGGGCTTAAGCCACAGAGCTAAATCCCCGGCCCTAGATTTACTGCTTCTATAATAATGTAACTTTGAGCCAGCAGTGGTGATGCACACCTGTAATCCCAGCATTCAGGAGGCTGAGGCAGGGTGTGAATTTGAAGTTAGCATGGGTTACATAGTGAGTGCAAGGCAGACTGAACTACACAGTGAGACCCTGTCTCAAAAAAGCAAAAACAAAACAACATTGATTAAGATAGTTTCTATGTATTGTCACAATAAAGTAACTGTCACAATCAAGATACATTATTTTTCTTTTTATTTTAGCTCATGATTTTGTTTTTTTCAAATGAAAAGATGTGTTTAGTTTGTAGGCAGTATGCCTTGTTGAAATTCAGTGTCTATCTCATGCTGGAAAAAGAAAAAAATATTTATGGCCCCTAAGAAATACTGATATTAGTAAATTTTACTGTTGTAAACAGGGACCTAATCTGGCTCCTGCCAACTCTCCCATCTCCTCCCCCACAGCACCCTGGGAGTTCTGTCTGTCCTGTTGCAGTCTGGGACTTATAAACATGGCCAGGTTAAGGTTGCCAGCTAAGACTATTCAAAATGACAGGTGCAAAGATAGCAGGGAATAGGCCTGCTTTTTAACATCCTTAGAGGCATGTTATGACCCATTACTGTAGTGGGTAACACAGTCAATGTGGTAAGTCCTGATCCACATTAAAGAGAAAACAAAGTTAAAAATATTAGCATTCATTGCATAAAATAATAACACTTCATGAAATTTTTGTCTTAAAAGTGTGTGCATATGTGTATATAGATAGAAAAATATTTTTGGGATGAGATGGAGACATTCTTTTTTTTTTTTTCTTTTCCTCTTTTTGAGACAGGGTCTTGCTATGCAGCTCAGGCTGGCCTCAAGCTTACTTTGTAGCCTAGGCTGGTCTCTAACTCACAACGATTTTCCTGCCTCAATCTCCCAGGTGCCAGGGTTACAGGTGTGCACCACCATGCTGAACTTGACACTTCTTTTTCTTTAGTATTGAGGCTTGAACTCAGGGCCTTCACACTAAGCTCCACCCCTGGTCTGTTTTTTGTTTTTGTTTTTATTTTTTGAGACAGTGTTTTGCTAAATTGCTCAAACTGGGCTCAAACTTTCGATCTTTGTGCCTCAGTTTTCCAGAGTGCTGGGATTACACGTGTGTACCACCATGCCAGGCCTAGGTATTTATTTCTAGTTTTGAATCACAATCAAAAAGTTGCCAAATCACTGATTTAAGGTACATTTTTTTCTTCATTTTGTTTTTGCTCTTTGCTAATTTGCTCTCTCCAAAACTCTGCTGCTGTCTAGTAAATAAGAATTGTAGTAATTAAAGCCTGTTGTGGTGACTCACACATGTAACCCCAGGATTCTCTGGAGTCAGGCAGGAAGATCACACATTCAAGGCCAACGTGGGCTATGCTCAAAACTAGTGCAGTCTCAAAAAAACCCAACAAAACCAAGCTGTGGTGGTTTATACTGTGAACCACTGTGAACCACCACTCGGGAGGCTGAGGCACGACAATTGCTGTGAGTTCAAGGCCAGCCTGAATGGAATAGTGAAACTGTCTCAAAAAGATAAAACAAAACACCAAACAAATTAAGCCAGGAGTGGTGGCACATGCCCGTAGTCCTAGCACTTGGGAGGCTGAGGCAGGAAGATCAAAAGCTCTAACCTATCCTGGGCAATTCAGTGAGACTTTGTCTCAAAATAAAAAAGGGTTAGGGATATAGATCTCTGGAAAGGTCCTGGGTTCAACTCCTACTACAAACCAAAAGGTGCAAAAAACAAAACCCAAATGAAATCAAAATTGTAATTAATAACCATGAAAGCAAGACCAAATTTTCATTTTGTGAACAATAGAATGCAATGACTGCTCTTTCTGTTTCACTGTTCTGAATCAACCAAGTGTCCACATATTAGGTCTAATGGGTTGAGATCTCCAACCTCATTGAGTAAGAGAGCACAGGAAAATCTACTTTGAAACTGATCACCTGCACAGGCAAGTTTCAGTGGTTCTCCCTGACTTGCAAAATTCAAAGGGCTCCACAGGGTTTTCAGGACTTCTGGTGCAGCCCTAACTAACCTTTCCAGACTGTCTGCTTCTCCCTCCTCCATTTCCCACTTGAGGGTCTCTGAACTGAGTCTGCTCATCTAGAACATCTCTTGCCAAAGTTCCATCCAAGGATCTACTTCCAGTTTCCTTTCCTGATTTGTAGTATCCTTTCCTGTTGAACTTCAGAAATATCTTTTTTTTTTTCTTTCCTTAAAGGTACTAGGGATTTACACTGAGCTAAAGGTATTAAGACTTTTGTATTGAGCTACATTCCCAGCCCTTTTATGTTCTGCAACAGGGTCTCACTAAATCACCAAGTTGCCCAGGCTGGACTCCAATTTGCATTCTTCTGCCTCAACTTCCCAGAATGCTGGGATTACAGATTGATGCCTTCATGTCTTGCAAAAATACCTTTTTTAAAGATTTTATTTTAAAGAGAATAAAACGAAAGAGAACAGAACAACATAAACAACACAGCACTTTACAACAAGACAACCGGATATTAACAGTAGCTACCATAATGTCTCTTTCTTGAAAATACCTTTCTTAAAAGAACTTTAAACTGGGTTTGGTGGCACACACCTGTAATCCCAGCACTTGAGAGGGTGAGACAGAGGATATTGTGAGTTCCAGGTCAGCCTGAGCTACACAGTGAGACCCTGGCTCCAAAAAGAAAAGTACTTTACATAGGAAATTGCATGTCTGTAATTCCAGGACTAGGGAGGCAGGAGGATGGGGAATTTGAAGTCAGTGGGGCTACATAGCAAGATATCATCATCTATCTATATTGTCATGTCATCTAGTTAAAAATAATCTCACTGGTTCCAAGAGATAAAGAAATGTACTATTAAAGTAAAAAAATACATAAAATCTGTAGTCCTAACCTTTGGGAGGCTGGCGCAGATGGATCATGAATCTGAGGCCAGCCTAGGCTATCTAGTAAAACCTTGCTTCAAAAACTAAGAAAAGTCAGGTGTGCTTGCGCTTGCTTGTGATCACAGCACTCTAGGAAGCTAAGGCAGGAGGATCACATGTTCAAGGCCAGCCTGGGCAATTTAGTGATTTGTTTTACAATTTCAAAAGGGTGGGGATATAGCTCAGTGTAAAAGCCCTGGATTCAATCCCTGATAATGCCTCCATTCCCCCTAAAAACAAATTAAACAATTGATGTCACAGTTGCAAATAAAAGTTCCACTTTTTAATCTATGAATGATACAATTTATATATAACTTGCTACTATGTAAACATATAATGTTTTTTTTCCTCCACGCCAGCTCCAGCTAAAGTCTCTTTTGAACAGTGTCTCACTTTGTAGTTCAGGCTGGCTTCGAACCCCTTCCTCAACCTCCCAAGTGCTGGGATTACAGGCTTATGCCACCACAGCTGCCCTTATAGTGCGATTTTTAATTGGAAGTATTTCCCCCGTCATTAAATCTTTTTCAACACTGTTTTTAATGGCTACAAATAATTTAACAATCACGTAACACTGGACATGTTTTTGTTTTCACATACTGTGCAGTATACTGAGCGAGCATAAATGGGGTCATATCCAGGGTATGGTGAAAGATTTCCTGAAAGAGCATAATAAAGTTTTTTTTTTTTTGAAACAAAATATTGGGATTAGAGACAGAACTGTAAGTTCACCCATGAATCTCTGGAAGTACAGGCAAGCACATTGAGGTTCCCATGCTAAGTGCGATAAGGGTTTGGAGCAATTAATTACACTTCAGTTTTAAAGGACAGTGAACCTACCTGGCTTATGATCCAGGCAGCTGGTCGGTGGCACATGCCTATTTCCTCACTTCAAAATCTTCCCATCTCTACACACCCTTTAACTCTGGCAGGAAGAGGTTCCCTCTCCTCTCACTTCTTTCTCCCCCTTCCCATCTCCTTTCCTGGGACTTTACACCACAGTATTCTTTGGGTCTCTCCCACAAATTGGAACAAATTAAAAACAAAACGAAATATTTTTTCTTCCTCTTCCTACCCTTTGGGCTCCAAGCCTACTATTCTTTCTCCTCGCCAAACTTCTGGGAAGAATCTTTGTCTACTGCCTTCCCGGCTCCACGGCTTGCGCCCTCTCACCCAAGCTCAGCCCAGCCGCGGCCTGGCGCAGCAGGCCCTACCAGGGCCTGTGGTGTCGCGGCAGTCCCGGGACCTCCGCGAGGTCACCAGGGCCTGCTCTGAGCCTTTCTACGCCCCGGTCTCCCGCCGCCTGCGTGCGGCAGACCTCGGGTCACCGCGGGTCTTCCTGGGTCCCCTCTCCGCTCGGTGACCCGGAGGTACACGGCCCGGCGCCGTCTGCAGGCTGCGCGCGCGTACTCCCTCCGGTCGCAACCTGGGCGTCAGGCCCGGCCCCGCCGCTCGCTTTCACTTTAGGCCCCGCTGCGTGTCGCGCTTCGACGGAAGGGCCCGGCCCAGCCCGTGAGGCGCCCTTCGTCCGCAAGGGCAACACCTCGGCCCTCTAGTGGGCGGCCAGGGCGCGGCGAGGACCAGGCCCAGGTCGCCGGGCCGGTCGCGGCGGGGTCGGGCGGGTCGGGGGCCCTGCCTTGCTCTGTCCCGCCCGCCCCGCCCGCCGTCGCCGCGGGCCCGCGTCCCCTCACCCGAGAGCTCGGCCCAGGGCCGAGCTGCCGCCGTCTCAGCCTCCCCCCACCCCGTCCGCGGCCCCGGCCCCGGCCCCGGCCCCGTCCGCGGCCCCGGCCCCGTCCCCACCCCCGGCCGTCCTCACCGCCCCCGCCCTGGCCGGCCTGCCCCGTCCCCGCCCCCGGCCCGCCCCGCCCGCCGCCGCCGTCGCCATGTTGGGGCTCCCGCCGCCGGCGCTGGGGACGCGCGCGGCCGAGCCAGCTCGTTGCTGTCGCCGCCGCCGCCGCCGCCGTCGCCGCCGCCGCCAGGTAAGCGTCCCGCAGCCGCCCGCGCCGGAGGCATTCGCGGAGCTGGGCGCCGAGCTGACCGGGCCGAGCGGAGCCAGGACCGGGCGCGCGCGCCGCCGCCAGCCCCGCAGTCCGCGACCCCGCGAGGCGCCAGCACTTCCCTGCCGCCGCCTGGCTGGCCCGGCCCCGCCACCCCGGCCCCCACCTGGGTCCACCCTGGTCCCGGCCTTACCCCGACCTCAGCCTGACCCCTCCCGCCGCCGCCCGCGCCCCCCGCCCGGCCCGGATAACGGTGCGGCTGCGCCCCGCCGGACGCCCTGTCACCCCGCGTCCTAGCGAGCCTGCGCCGTCCGGGGCAGACACTCGGGTTCGCCCCGCCGCGGTGCCCCGAGTCTCCTGGCCCCGACCCAGCCTTGGCCCCTTTGCAGACAGGTATCCCGCGCCCGAGTTCAGGGCCGACGCGGCCAGGCCCGCGCGTGGGGTGGGTTCTGTCCCCGTGGGGACTCCTGCCGCCCGGGGAAGGGGAGCAGTGTGACCCGGGGAGGGCGGGTCAGCGTCTTCGGGACAGATGGCCTCCTGGCCCGGATAGGCGTGTACGAGGGGAGGGGTCCCCATGACCTTAGGTTCCCCTGCTCTGGAGAACCGCAGGGTTGTTGGAGTTGTTGGGGATTTTAAACTCTTTTTTTTCCCCCCACCTTTAAATTTCTGGGAGTAGGCCAGAGGTGGCATCAGAAGTACTGGGTTAGAGTGAACCCACCGGCCCACCCAGGGAAGCATGTAAGGTCCAGGGCTGACCTACTGGACAGGTAGCATGGACTCGAAACTAGGGGTAACAGGTATTTGGCCTGAGATTTGCCCACTTTGGGCCAATGGGGCCTGTGTGGTGCTGGACTCAGGTGTGCACACTGTGGTGGGGCGCATGGGTTGTGGACAGGTGGATGACCATCTGTAGGGGTGCTGAGTGGGATTTCAGAGATCTCTTTCCTAAACTCCACAGGTACATTAAGCAGTGAGTGAGAGGAGGAAATGTGTTCCGAGTGCACCTATTTCGATTGCTTTCCAGTTTTTCCACTGGTTGTAGCCTTTCTTTTTTTGGTGGGGGGATGATGCTGGGTCTAGATATGTTGCCCAGGCTGCCCTCCAACTTCTGGTCTCAAGTAATCCTTCCACCTCAGCTTCCTGAGTAACTGGGACTACAGCTGTTGCCACTATGTCCAACTGTAAACTTTTACTGGGCATTTATTTCATATGCCCATGACTGAGCTAAGTGTTGGAGGGTAAAGTGGCAAACTAGAAAGACATTTTAGTGTTGGTGTCCTTAGCCTCGTGGGAAAATCCACTAATAAAGAAAATTATTCAACAACATATTCCAAGCATTCGTTTTAGATCAGTGAACAAAGCAAGCAAAAATAACAGTTTAGACTGGGCATGGTGGTACACACCTGCAATTACAGCATGCAGGAGACTGAGGCAGGAGGATCTCCAGTTGGAGACCAACCTGGGCAATTTAGCCAGATCTTGCCTGAAAAATAAAATGTAAAAAACAAAGGAGGTAGGGTGTGCGCTGGGAATTTACCTCAGTGGTATATAGCACTTGCCCCGCATTCTTGACTTTCCAAATTAAATCCTCAATGCAGCAAACAAAATCAAACAAAACACTGCCATTGTTGAGTTTTCATCCTACCATGTATATGTGAAAACAGTAAATAAAAGGTGAAGTTAAAATAGGTTAAGTGTTTAGTGCTAAAAGGCAAAAGGAAAACACAGGGCATCTGAGCTATCAGTAATAGGGGTTGAATTTACATTAAAGTAGCCTGGGAAGGGTCCCTAAAAATTTTTTTTTTTTTTTTTTTTTTTGTACATCTGGCATATGGTAGGCAAGTGCTCTACCATTGAGCTCTACCTTTACCCCCAGATGGTGACTTTGGAATGAAACTTTAAGGAAGTGGTAAACTAATAATTTCAAACTGTGGCAAGTAGGAGGAAGGAAAGGATTGATTTGAGTCGGGGGCACGGAAGCCTTCCCTGAGGAAGTGCTGCCGAGGCCATGGCCTGCAGGCGGGTGGGGAGTCAGCCGCGTGTGCAGCCGCACAGGCCAGCCGGCTGGAGGAAGTGAAAGAGGCCCCGTGGGCTGCAGGACTAGAGGGCTAAGGGGAGAGGGGAGGTAACCGCCCAGGAGGGCCGGGTTGGGCCTGGGCGCCTTGGCCTGGGGGAAAGTTTTCTCTGTTTAGTTTGGATTGGAACTCCACTGTAATTAGGAACTTTTACATTTTAAAAGGTCTCCCGCCCCTATGCAGGGAATGTGCTGTGAGATAAGCGGTGAGGCAAGGGTTTCTATGCCAAGTGGCCTAACTGCTCAATCTGTTTGGAAAAGCCTGGGGCAGGTTGATTGATCCTTGTGCTTGGGGTCTGTGTTACTCCACTTTAGGAAGGCTTGGGGTCTGCTGTTACTCCACTTTAGGAAGGAAAGGGAAAATGAACGATCATTTACAGAGTGCCTGCTAGGCAGGAGGAGGATTTCAGTGATTTTTATATACACTGTCATATTTATCTCAATCCTCTGTACACCTAGGGGAAAGAGATCATTGTACCCATTTTACAGGAAAACAGTCCAGAGTCACATTCATGACATATCCTGAATTGGCACCAGCTCCGCCCTGGAGTCAGCTGTTGAAATTTACATTTGCTTCTGCTACTCACTCCAGTTGTTTAACCTCTCTTGTGCCTCAGTTTCCTCATCTTTTTTTTTTTTCTTTACTGATACTGGGGGGTTGAACCCAGGGCCTTCTCAGTGAGCTACAGACATACCCTTTTTAAATTTTGAGACAGGATCTTGCTAAATTGCCTAAGCTGGGCTTGAATTTGCCATCCTCCTGCCTCAGCCTTCTCAGAGTGCTGGGGTCACAGATGTGTACCACCACTCTGGACTTTCTCAATTTAAATGTGTATTAATGTGCAGGAGTGGATTGTGCCCCAAGGTGCCCAGTCAATATAAACAAATCCAAAAAAATTAAAAGAAAAAAAGTACCTTATAGGGTTGTTGAGCAAATTAAGCATATAAACAGTTTAATACTTTGTTCTAAGGTTAGTTGCTGTTGTTTCAATTTTAAAAATAGCCATGTTGCCTCTCAGCCATATTTGGATAATTTTGTGAGATTGACTATGTAGATAATTCAGTTTTTTTTTTAAGGGTATCAGGAATTGAACTCAGGACCTTGTGCTTGCCAGGCAGGCACTTTGCTGCTGAACTAATCCCTGGCTCTGATAATTAATTTCTTGACTTTTGTTGCCTTCCTTTTTTTTCTTAATAACTTACTACTATGTTCCACGAGATCAGTCTTTCAGGATTGACCTCCCCTTTGGTGCTTTGACACTGTACTAGAACTTGTGGATACAGGATGAGTTCCTTCCTTCCAAGAGCTCCATACCCAGGAGGGGGTCAAATATTTTAAAAGATGAGCTACAGTATCTACTTAAGCCCTGTATTATAGCTGTGATTAAAGAGTTGTTGGAAGCAGTAAGAACTAAATGCATGGGGGAAATTAGGAAGGCTTCCTGGAGTTAGATGACCTGACCTGGGTTTTGGAAGAATAGTTTTGCAGGCAGATAAGATTTTTTTTTTATTATTATTTTTTTATTTTTTTTTTTGAGACAGGGTCTTGCTCTGTAGCCCAGGCTGGCCTCCAACTTGCAGCAATTCTCCCACGTCAGCCTCCCAAATGCTGGGATTACAGGCATGTGCCACCACGCCCGGCTCAGGCAGATAAGATTGAGCAAAGGACCTTGTAAGTAGAGAGAGCCATCAATTTGAAAACTTGTGGAGCTTTGAGAGGTCCTGTTGTCTGGGGACTTGTAAACGGTGGAGATGGGAGGGACCAGAGAGTGCTAGATACATCAGATACACTCCACCATGCGTGTCTGCTTTGGGATCTGCCTCGCAGCTTCCTGTACCAGAATTACAGTTTTGTATGGCACTCAACTGGTTGAGTCCAAGGACATTGACTCACTCACCAAACTTGGAAGAGACTGATGAGTAAATTTAGGACATAAATGGACCGTGAGAAATTAAGCTGTGGGATGACATTTGCCTCTGTCCCCTAAGTGGCCCTGCCCCCTTTCCTGGCCAGGGCTGGACACACTGATAAGCTCCTCTCCTCAACTCATGTGCGCACGTACACTCACCCATCCACCCACCCACAGTCTATCTCTCTCGAGCTTTCTCTTTTGAGACAGGGTCTCCCTATGTAGTTCAGGCTGGCCTTGAACTTGTTTGTGTATCTTGAGCTAATTTTGAAGTCATAACCATCTTTCTGCCTCAGCCTCCCAAGTGCTGGGATTACAGGTGTGTGCCACCATGCCTGGTTTCAACCCCTTCTCTTAACATTATCTTTCCTCAAGCACTATTTATTGTAGATAGCAGTAATTAATAATCAGTAGAATGAATAATACTATATCACTTGGGTTGAATTCTGTGCTTGTGAATTTAAGGATCCAGAAATATTTATATTCAGTACTGGGGATTTAGTACTGGAATTTAGGGTCTCACGCATGCTAGGAAAGTACTCTACCATTGAACTACATCTCCAGTCCTTTTTAATTTTGAGGTAGAATCTCACATAAATTTCCTAGACTGAAAAAAAAAAGATTGCCCAGAATGATCTTGAATTTGCTGTCCTCTTGACTCAGCCTTCTCAGTAGTTGGGGTTATAGACTTGCGCACCAAGCAGGTTGGCACATGTCCATAATCCCGGAACTCAAGAAAGGCAGGAGAATCACTTCTAGTTTGAGACTAGCCTAGGCTATGTGGAGACCCTGTGTCAACAGAACAAAATAAAACAAGCCTATGCCACCATGATCAGTGGGAGTAACATTTTTTAACATATAAAACATCAGAAAAAGAGGTTCCCTAGCCTTAGGCTAGTAGTAAAGGTATGCAGATTCTAAGTGGTGTGGGTAATTTTGTGGCTGAGTAGTGGTGTGAACAGATGCATTGGAAATTGTTTTGACCAAAGGTCTGTGAACTCTTGAGACTTTCCGGGAGCTTTTGGTTGCATTTGAAAGAGATTGGTTTAGAATCTTCATCTTCCCTACACATTGGAGATTTAAAGTAATTCCTGCACTCAGTTCAGTGCAGTCATAGTTAAGTGTTGCTTTTGGACTGGAATCCTCTGAGGTTTGAGCTTCCATTTACACTTGTGTGCTTTTTGTTTGTTTTTGTTTTTTTTGTGAGACAAGGTCTCTCCTTCAACTCTCTTAGTAGCCCAGACTGACTTCCAAATCATGGCAATCCTCCTGCCTCATCCTCCCAAGTGCTGGAATTATAGGCATGTGCCACTAGCCTGGCACTTCTTTCTGCTTCTACAATGCCAGTAAGAGTGGTAGACCCTCTAGAATTTAGAATCTTTGTCTCTACTATAAAATAACTCTAAGTAGATTAACTCAGTGTATATTTTCTTTTGTAATGCATGTATATGTATTTAGGAAATATAGTTAGGTATACAAAGGAAATAAAACTCATTGGTAAGGTGGGTGTGGTGGTGCATGATTGTAATCCCAGCACCTAGAAGGATGAGGCAGGGGATCACTGGGAGTTTGAGGCCATCCTGGGTGACAAAAGTGGGTTCAAGGCTAACCTGAACTACGTAGTGACATCCTGTCTCCAAAAGACAAAAAACAAAATAAAATTCATTGATAAATCTTACAACCTAGAGCTACTGTTACCATTTTAATATTTTGATACTTACTTGGTTTTTTTAAGACAGGGTGTCACTTTGTAGCACAGGCTAACCTCAGACTTATGGTGATCCTCCTGCTTTAGCCTCCCAAGTGATGGGATTAGAGGTGTGCACCTCCACACCTGGCTAACGTTTTGATATTTGTATTAGACTCTTCATTTTTCTTTTCTGTTTTTACATGTATGTTTAGCTTTGTCTTTTTACAAAAATAGTAACATCCTGAATAGGAGAGTTCTGAAAGTTGATATCCAGGCAGTAGAGCCATACGCACATCCCCAGAATCTGTGTCAATCTCCTTGTGTGGACCTTTGCTTGCTCTAGGGGTGTTGGGTGTGATAGCCATTAGCTAATTACATTTGAGAACATTTTAAAACCAACTATTTGTTTTAATTTGACAGTAGGGAAGTGTTATGTTGAATGGACATATCTGATCCACTTTATGGCTCTAAGGAAAGTTAATGAGCACCTTTTAAGGCTGGTGATGCCGAAGTTTGAGTTGTCCTCAGTTTACTGTGTGACTTTGGTTACATCCCTTACCATGTCTTTTGCAAACTCTGAAGGTACGGGGCAGTGGCAGAGCACTTGCCTGGCATTCAGTCCCCAGTACCTAAAGGATAGTAAAAAGGCGGTGCTGGTGACCCCTTCCTTTCATTAACACTGCGGGGAATGAGAAGGATGAGATGTATGTGCGTGGCTGGCTGTGGAAACACCATCAGCCGTGTGTTAAGAAAAGTCTCTGTTCCTGCTCTCAAATCAGTTTATGTGGAGCAGGGATCTATGTGACTTGTGTGTACATCCATTTTTGAGAACTCTAGGATTACTGTCCTCTCAAAGATTCTGAAACTTGAAAAATGTTCTTTTAAATTTTTAATTTAATTTTTTTAAATTTATTTGAGTAGTCCAGAGATGGCATTAAGGATTCTCCACAAAAATCAACCCACAGGTTCCTCTAGAGAAGGCAGGAGCCATGTGTCCACCTGCAGGACAGTTTGCTGGAAGAGCTCCTGCCCTTGGAGGGTTTTTTTGTTTTTGTTTTTTTTTTTTTTTTGGAGACAAGATCTCACCATGTCATTCAGACTGGCCTTGAACTCACTGTGTAGCCCAGGCTTGCCTCAAGCTCAAGGCAATCCTCTTGCCTTAGCCTCCCAGGTGCTGGAATCGCAGATATGTACCACCACGCCTGGCAACTATATGTTACTTGATTTTTTTTTTTTATCAAGGATTGAACTCACAACCTTGCACTTTTCAGGCAGGTGCTTATGCTGCTGAGCTAAATCCCTGGCCCTCTTCTCGCTTGAATTTTATACAGGCAGATTCATATCACTTTTGCAAAATGAACACACACCCAGTAAGTCTGTTTTTATTTCTGAAAGAAACATTGAAAGCCCTAAGACAAAAACTCAAGCTGCGTAGAGTTGTGTCCCTGTCGTAGAGGTTATGTTTTTGGTGGAAAGATGCTTGCCTTGCTGGGTATGTGATGGTAGTGCCTCTGACCAGGGTAACCTGGGGTGTGGAGGATGAGGCTTTGATGAATAGAAGGTCCTTGTGCAGTAGCTTCCTGTCAGGCACTTTCTTCAGGAAAAACTCTCTGCTGGTATAGCCAGCTTCCTCCTCTACCTCCATGTAGGGAATGTGTGACAGAGGTCTTGGCATGACAACTGGGGGACCAAGGGACTGTAAAGATAAGGTGTTCCCTATGCCTCCCATGCTGCTACTGGAGTAGCCCCCTTTTTAATGCTTTTTGTTTTGAGGCAAGGTCTCATTGAGTTGGTAAGTTGCAGAGTGGGCTTGAACTTGAGATCTTCCTGCCTCAGCCTCCCAGAGTGCTGGGATCATGGCCTGTGCCACCACACCCAGCAAGCTCCACTTTTATTGCTCTGCTTTGCTGCCATTTACGGTGTTGTTCTCCTTCCTGCCAGTTGTTTCTGAAGTAGCAGGTGTTCCTTTCCTCTCAGAAGGGCAGAGTGAGACAATAGGGAGGGGTTTTGCAAGTGTGTACCCATTGTAACTGCAGTTCCAGGTCAGGAAGCACATCTGAGACTGAGCTTTGGTGTTGTCAGAGGAGAAGAGAGCACAGGTGGGCACTGAGCAGCTGTTGAGGTTCTTCTGGGGGAGGGCTATTCTTTGTTTCAGGCTCGTTAGCCCTCTAAACCTGAATTAGGCTGGCTGACAGTGTAGAAACTGCCTCTCTGTCTGGTGCTTCATCAGTGTTATAAATCTCAGGCCCTTATTCAGTGTGTGATTAACACTACTGTATGTGTGTGTGTTTAATTTAGAATATACACTTGCATTTAGAATCCTGCAGGGCCTTACAGTGGGGGGTGTCATTCCCCCAAGGATGGGTGGCCTGCAGGTGACCCTGACAGGCCTGCTCCGAGCCCAGGCCAGAGTGCTGTTCCATGAGCCTGTGAGTTGCATGGAGTGAACATGGCCCTCAGGAGGCCTTGTAAAAGCAATTAGGTAACACTTTGCTTCCAGAATAGAAGTGTCTTAGAGGCTGCTTCTTTCATAGAGTGGTGGTGATTTGCCGAAGGTCAGCTTCTGAGGAGGCTGGGAAGCCCTTGAGTACCTAGGGTGGAGTAGATGATCATTTGGGAGGAGAAAGGTGGGGCACTGGTGGAGTTTCCTATTTCATTACTTCACTGGTCTCCCCTGACTCTGCTTCCCCGAGTGCCAGCCCCTTTGGAGAAGGGAGCCCCTTTGTCCACAAACTGTAAACCCTGGCGCTATTTCTGCCATTCCTCCAAGGCTGGCTAGCTTTCTTTTTTCCTTCCTTTTTCTTTCTGTGGTGCTGGGATCAAACCCAGGACCTTCTCGCATATGCTGGGCAGGGGTTCCTACTGAGCCTACACCCTTGGCCCCATACATTTCCATCTTAGGGATCTCTTAAAATCCTTTCACCCCCTGGGAGAGGCCGTGCTCTTGGTAGTTCATCACCAAACTGTAGCTTAATTATAAGCAATTAATTGAGTCAACTGAGAGAAAGACTGGGGCCAGGCAGGCCCCTGGGGGAAGGATGTGTATAGGGAGGGAAGGAGAGGTGCTAGGTCCATCTGGCTCTCTGTTGACTGGATGTGGGGTCCAATATGGGCAGCACTGACTGGAGGCCATTAGGAGTTGGAGCAATTGCTTTTTTTCTTATTAAAAAAAACTATATCTATCTATCTAGATATAAAATCAGTATCTATATATCTATAGATGGGGGTATAAAATGTGCTTGGTTAAAATAAATTTGGAAGATTCAAGGAGAAAGCATCCCTCATGATCCCTCTTACTGACTGAGGGTTGAGAGGTGTGTGTAGGTAGAGGGATGTGACCCTTTTAAATGTAAGTCCCAGCACTCAGGAGGCTGAGGCAGGAGAATCAAGTGAGTTCAAAGCCAGCCTGAATCATATAATGAAACTCTGCCTCAAAAAAGACCAAACAAACAAACAAAAGTAGCTTGCACATTTGCAGTCTTAGGTCAGGGTCCTCGGAGCCCCCACCCTACATCTCCTGCCTCACAGCTATTCTCCAAGCCCTCTCTCTGCACCAGCTGTGCAGTTTGCTGTCATGTCCATTTTGGGTGGGAACCGCGCTTGAGACAGCTACCTGATTCTCTGATCTGCCTGATCAGCGTGGATCTGTGTCCCTCTCCTTCTGGTGGGCCACATGGGGGCAGGAGCAAGGCCCGACGCCCGGTGGGTGCCTCAGTCGCACTGGTGCATAAGTGGGTGTGTGTGCTGATGAGTGTGAATGAAGTGTGCACGGGGAGAAGGGATGGGAAAGGGCATGGCTGGAGGCTTGGAGGAGGTACTGGGATCTGTCTCTGGGTGCTCTGAGGGGAGGTGACCTGTCAGCTGCAGGAGTGTCTTCAGGTTGCTGAGCGAACTGAGTTGATGGTATTGAAGAAAGAGTAGTCTTGGAGGTATGTAAGGTCACCATGAGGGCAGGTAAGGTGACAGGCAGGAGCTCAGCAGGGGGCCTCAGTGAGTCGTGATGATGGCAAGGTCCCACCTAGAGTGGAGTGGGTTTTGGAAGCAGGTGGGCTGAGGAGAGGAAGGGTCTTCCGTGTTGGTAGTCGTGGCCTCACCAGGCCTGCATCTCGCAGAGCACAGTCATGGGGACAGACTCTTTTCCCTGTCCTTGCATGCGGGTGGCAGTCTGTGCTTGTTGCTTTCTTCTGAACCTATACTCCCTGCTAGGACAGTGTCTGAAACTGTTTGCTCCACCATCTTCCAGCTTCCTGTTGTCTGCATTCTTTTATCTGTTTCTCAGGATAAACTTTGACTCACAAGCCCACTTGGGTTGGATTGGATGATACTGATACTTCTAAATGGTTTCTGTTTCATCAGGCTCTGTCTTTTTCACTGGGCTTCTGGCTTTTTTCTGTAGTGCTGGGGATTGAATTTAGGACCTCACCCATGATAGGCAACTGACTCTACCCCCCTCAAACCTTTTCCCTCAGCAACCTGAAGACACTCCTGCAGCTGACAGGTCACCTCCCCTCAGAGCACCCAGAGACAGATCCCAGTGCCTCCTCCAAGCCTCCAGCCAAGCCCTTTCCCATCCCTTCTCCCCGAGCACACTTTATCCCTCTACCCCCTCAAACCTTTTCATTTGCGACAGTCTTGCTAAGCTGCCTAGTCTAGTCTTGGACTTACAGTTTTCTACCTCAAGCCTCTGCAGTGCTGAGATCCTAGACATGATGCACTACTACACCCGGCTTTCCAGCCTGTTTTTTTTTTTTTTTTTTTGAAACAGAGTCTTCCTTTGTAGTTCAGACTGACCTTGAACTCTGCTATGTAGCTGGGGCTGGCCTTGAACTCATGGTGGTCCTTCTGCCCTGGCTTCCAGAATGCTGGCATTGCAGGAGTGCACCACAATGCCCAGCTCTAGCCTATTATTAAAAAGACTTTTCCCAAGTTAGGATTGACAGGGAAGGATTTTGTTACAATCAGCTTCTTTATGAACTTTTAGTATAAGCCTTGTTTTAAAATTGGTGTTTTTTTCTTTGCAGTGCAAGGGATTGAACCCAGGGCCTCACAAATGCTATGTGAGTGCTCTTCCACTCAGGTTTTGTTTTGTTTTGTTTTTGGTACTGGAAATCGAACTCAGGGCCTCACACTTTCCAGGTAGGTGCTGTGTCACTGAGCTATATCTCCAGCCCCTACTGAGTTATTTCTGAGGTATTTCTAATGTGTTCATTAATTTCTCAAATCAGTGTTTGAGGGCCTGCTGTTCACCAGGTACTCTTCTAGCACTGGAGATGTGGTAGGGAACAAAATAAAAAAATCAAAATCTTCCTCTTGCAGAGCTGCCTGCTGATTGTAGGTTTATAGGGAACAAGCAAGAAAGTATTAACTATGGTAATGAAAAGTATACATAGAAAAATAAGGCCACAAGGACAGGTTTTCCACTTTACATAGAGACGTGAAACCAGATATGGTGGTGCATACTTGTGATCCCTACATTCTTAGGCTGAGACAAAAGGATTGTAAATTTGAGCCCACCCTAGGCAATTTAGTGATTTATTGAGATCCTGTCTCAATAGTGATGCATACCTATAATTCCAGTACTCAGGCTGAGGCAGGAGGATTGCTGTGAGTTTGAGGCCAGCCTGAACTACATAGGGATACTCTTATCTCAAAAACTCAAAAATAAATAAAAATGAATGAATTGGTGGATGGACTGGAGGCTAGAGATATAGTTTAGTATGAAAGCCCTGAGTTCCCAGTAGCAAAAAAAAAAAAAAAAAAAAAAAAAGGAAAAAAAACCCAGCCCAACAAAATTCAAGATCAGCCCGGGCAACATATCAAGACCTTGTATCAAAATAAAATAGAGAAATTGGAGAAATCTCATTGACCTGTGCAGCCAATAAAAACACACCACTCCACCATCGAGAAGGTTATCCAGTTCATTAGGTAAAGATCAAAGCAAGATGCAGGACATCTGTGTGTGCATTCACACTGATCTGTGTGCATGCCTATGGGCAAGTGGAGCTATTTTTCTAGTAAATACACAACTCTCAATTCTGTGTTGGATGGAGCTTGAGGAGTGGCTTTTCCTGTAGTTGTTTCTTTAATGTAAAACTATAGCAACTACTTATAGTATTATAACTTTTGGGGGAGAGGGGCTTGAGCCAGGATTTTGCTATATAGTTCAGGCTAGTTTTGAACTCACTACCTACCCCAGGCTGCCCTTGAACTTGTGACAGTGCTCCTGTCTCAGTCTCCTGAGTGCTGGGACTACAGGTGTGCACCACCATACTTGGCTGTAACTTTTGTTTTTTTGGTCTTTTTGAGACAGGATCTTACTATGCAGTTCAGGCTGGCCTTGAACTCACTTTGTAGTCCTGGCTGGACTTGAACTAGTTACGATCTCCTGTTTAGGCTCCTGAGTGCTAGGATTACAGGTGTGTGCCACCATGCCCAGTTTGTAATTTTTGTAGCTTTTTAATAAAGGAAAAATAAGAGCACTTTTAAAAAGACAAGGCTGGGTGTGGTAGTACACAACTGTAATCCCAGCACTGGAAAGGCTGAGGCAGGAGGGTAGTAATGAATTACAGGCCAGTCTGAATCACATAGTGAGTTCAAGGCCAGTCTGAACTACAAGGAGAGATGCTCTCTCAAAAGACAAAATATTAGAGTAGCGATCCGAAGGAGGTTGGCAGCCAGGGGAATAGCTGAGGGAAGAGTGGTCCAGATGAGAGAGGATCAAATATCCCTACCCTGGAGGCCGAGAGGTTGGCTGCCCTGGAGTTCTGGGGTCAGGGCTCTCACAGCTGAACCAGGTCTCATCTGGTTGGGTTGGGTCTTGTTTTGTCTCTTTTCTGCTTAGTACTGGGATTGAACCCAGGATATTCATAGTGAACCACATTTCCAGTCCCCCCACCTCCCCTGCTATTTTGAGACAAGACCTCACTAAGTTGCTTAGTCTGGGCTCAAACTTGTGGTCCTGCCTCAGTCTCACAGCCAAAGTGTTTGTAATGTCCATCTGGGGCTGAGAATCACTAGTTTAAGGGTTGAACAAGCTCTCTACTCAGTATTTGATTTAGATGGTAACTGAGTAAGAAGACTTCAGCCCCATTTCTATGGGGAGGCTAAATCAGTGCCTCTTGGCCTTCCCAGGAGGAACAGGAATCTCCCACAGTGGTTGTCCTTTGTGCCTTTTCTACTCCAGTTGCTTCACCACTCTGAACCCCAGTTTCCTTGTTTGTGGAATGAATGGCTTGAACTGAATGATTTGCTAGAGTCTCTTTGCCTCTGACAGGCCTTAATGTTTCTGGTGCTAGAAAATCTTCTAATCTGAAATAATGTTCTGGAATGGCATTTTCTAATCCTGGTCTTACAACACACTAAGGCGTGTCATATCGGTGACAAGGGTATCCTGAATGTCTCAATACCAGACTGGAGGGGACTCGGTGCCATATCCAGTAGCACCCTGGCATAGGAGGGTGTTGAGAAACGGGAGATGTAAACACTGCCTCCCAGTGCACAGCTTAGCGTGCAGGGGAGCTGTCCTGGCCCCGGGCAGGCAGGCAGAGTGTTTCTACATGCTGCTGTAGCCTTGAAGGCTCCTTTCAAGATGGAGCAGTGTGCTGTGACTGTAAAGCTGTGCACGTCTGGGTGGGAGCAGTGTGGGCCCTGTGTGGGCCCCTAAGGAACCTGAGCTCAGGATCCTCAGCTTTGTCGGTATGTGTGCTGCCTAGGAGAGGCTCCCTGGCCAGCCTGACGGCCCCATGGCTGGGCCACCAGCTCACCCTGGAGCAAATAACCAGCGGCAGCTCTGGGAACATTTCAGGACTTAGTTACTATTGGACAGCAGACCTCAGACACCCCTTGGCTCCTGATCTTTGCCTTTTGTCCTCATTTAGACATTACAGTGTCTGCTTGTTAATGTTTTAAAATGTAAAGATCCCAGCTGGGCACACCTGTAATCCCAGCACTTTGGGAGACTGAGGCAGGAACATTGCAAGTTGGAGCCCAGTCTGGACAACTTTTGAGACCCTGTTTCAAAATAAAATGAAGAGTTGAGGCTGTATGCAGCTAAGTGTGAGTCTCTGAGTTTAATTTTCCTAGTACTAGGAAAGAAACCAAAAAACCAAACCCCACCCCCTCCCAAATTAGAAATTCAAGGAAAGAGACCTTTGCTTTTGTCATTTATAAGTTCATGTACCTGATAGACCATTAACCAGAGTTGGGGTTGTTTTGTTTTATTTTGTTTTATGGTACTGGGAATTGAACCTAGGACCTTCACCCTGAGCTACATTCCCAGAACTTCTTTTTTTTTTTTTTGGAGACAAAGTCTTACTAAGTTGCTAAATTGCTCAACCTGGGCTCCAGCTTGCAATCCTTCTGCCCCAACCTCCCAGAGTGCTGGAATTACAGGTGTACACCACCATGTCAGCTTTTACCGCTGTTGGTGAGCACTGTCCAGGGCAGTTTCAATCTCAGGTAGTGGTGGTGAAGCACTTTGCTGAAAGAGATTCTCGGTTCAGCCCTGTTTGAAGAGCACCTAGTTTAAAACAATGGATTTAGCCAGCTTTCTCTATTTTGTCTCTTGGTCTCATTGCCCACTCATGTTTGTCCTCTCAGTCCTCCCTGGAACCTGTGATCTCACCGCTTAGCTGCCCAGCTTTGTGCCTGGCCCTCTGCATCCTCAGCTGTGCTGGGGATTCCTGAGTGCTGGAGGGGAACTGTGTGGCAGGTAGATTAGGCGGGACATGCCTCGCCCCATATCAGGAAACGTGCGTGTGAGGGAAGCTTGCTGGCTATGTGGCTGGTGGCAGACACAAGCCTTTGCTGAGTGACAGGTAGTGTGGCCAGAGGTTTACACAAGCTGACTCCCTGAACCTCTGTAAGAGCCCTGGGCAGAAACTTGCCCAAGGTCACGCAGCTGGTGAGCAGTCAGCTGGGTGCTGAACCTAGGCAGGCTCTGGGCGCTGAGCCGAGGTGGGGGAAGCCGAGGTGGGGGAAGGGGGAGGTATGGGCTGGGAGGAGTTCGCCCTTGACTACCTTTGGGGCTTGCTTTGAGTTTATGTTTGGAGATTTTCCAGAGGGTCTTATCTACACTGGTATGAATGTAATTAGGGTTTAAACTGTCTTTCTCTTTACTTTAACATTTGCTTTCAAATCCATTTAAAAAACATTTTGTTTTTCTTCTTTCCGTAGGTGGTGTTTGGACACTAGACCATGTGCCTAGGTAGTTTTTTCTTTCTCCGCAGCTCTGCTCCCCCAGCAACGCTCACCACACCCTTGTTTTGAGAACCTCACTAAGGTATGATGCCTAGGCTGACCTGAGCTGGCCTTGAAGAGCTGAGTTTGGACACAAGAGAGCTTTTCTGTTCCTTGGCTTGGTTTTGTTTTGGTGGTAAAATATATACAAGAAAATTGATCATTTTAAGCGTGGAGGTCACTGTCATTAAGTGCTTTCACAACTGTGCTTCCCTAAGTCCCACCAATTCCAGAACCTATCATGTCCCCTCACAATTCTGAACCCACCAGATGGCTGCTCCCTGCCTCCCCCACACCCCGGGTCCCTACCATTCAATTTCCTGTCTGAATTTGCTTATCTAGGGATGTCATATGAGTGGATTCATTCAATGTGTCTCTGTATGTGGCTCATCACTTAGCATGTTATCATCTCCATGTTACAATGTCAGAAATGTTTTCTTCTTCTTTATTTTTCATGTGCTAGAGAGTACACCCATGGCCTCCTGCATGCTCGGCAAGTGCTCTACTACTGAGCTATAGTCCCAGTGCCTTCCTTTCCAAGACTGAGTGACGTTCCATTTGTTTTTATCTTGCATCTGGTTTAGCTCTGCGTGCAGGATATTTGAGCTTTTCTACCTTTGGGGTATTGTGCCTCGTGCTGCTGTGAACAGGGATGTGCCAATATTTTGAGAGCCTGCTTTGGTTCTTTTGAGTCTGAACCCAGAAACACAATTGGTGGATCATGACTCTTTCTTTTATCATGACCCTGTCTTTTTTGGGACAGGGTCTCATAAGGTAGTTTAGGCTGGCTTTGAATTTACTATGTAGTCCAGACTGGCCTCAAACTCATGGCAATACTCCTGCCTTAGCCTCTAACTGCTGGGATTACAGGCATGTGCCACCACACCCAACACATGTCATTTTCTTTTTTAATTTTTCGAAAAACTGCTGTACTTGCATAGTAATTATAGCATTTTATATTACCTCCAGCAATGCACAAGGATCTCTCTGTTTCATATTCTTGCCAACAATTGCTATTTTCCAGTTATTATGAAAACTACCTAATGAGTGTGGCTGTGATAGTTATCTCACTGGACCCTGGAGTCTACTAGCCAACAATTGGGTCCTTAGGTACCAAAATTCACAAATGAAGAAAACTTTCCTCTGACAAAGGCTCCACGTACACCTCCTCAAGTTCAGCAGTTAACAATTCTGGCAACCTCCTGTTTTATTCGCGCTTCTTTTTCTCCTTCTCCTGTCCAGTGTTATTTTGAGGAAAATTCCAGACATCACATCATATTATCTATGTATCTTAAAAAGATGAGGTTTTTTTTGGTGTGTGTGTGTGGGGGGGGTGTGTCTGGCTATGCTGCCCTTAAAGTGATCCTCCTGCCTCAGCCTTCAGAATAGCTGAGTCTACGGGTATGTGTCACCAGGCCTGGCTAAGAGCAGGGCTCTCAGTGTTGCTTTTTGTTTGAGGATGGAAAGGCACTGTCGGCGACAGACCTTTGGATGGAGTATACCCCTGCTGACCACTGCTGTCATCCAGCAAGGACCTGGGCAGAGCATACTCAGGAGGACAGCAGGACGTCGGCTCTGCTGCCAGCCAGAGTTGGTGGTGCAGGGCTTCTTGGCAGGCGCCCTGTGGTTCTGCAGAAGGCTGGGCGCCTGAGGTCTGAGCAGTCACAGTGAGAGGCTCTAGAGCTCTGTAGAGAGGAAAGAGGAAGACACAGTGATGGAGAAAGCAAGTAGAAAGGAGACAGTTGTTCTCTGGTTCTTTCGGTGGTGTACAAGTGGGGGTGTGCTCCACCCCCGTTGCATTTGGGTCCTTTCCTTGTTGTTGCTGGGCAGTGGCAGTGAGCTGTAGCTCCCAGCCAACCATGAGATCACCAAGGGGAACCACTGTCTTTTTGGCTGTGTTCTGCTGTTCTTGCAGAGCACTCCATCCAGACTGCGTAACTTTTACACAATATACGTTTATTTGGGCTGTGGTTCTAGAGGCTGGGAAGTCCAAGGTGGAGGGGCTGCATCAGCTGAGGATCTTCTTACTGTCATTGATGGACAGGTTAATGGGCATGCGCATGAGACAAAATCTGGCTGAACTCATTCTTTTGATCAGGAACTGTACCTGCCTTTATTAATCCATTCTTGAGGATGGAACCCTTATGGTCTTATTGCCTCTCAAAAACTCCCCTCTTATGCTGTCAGGGTGGCGATTGAATATCGTCATGATAGCTAGCTGAGAGCTATCTATCTGGGACGCTGAGGCAGGAGAATCACAAATTCAAGCCCAGCCTAGGCAATTTAACAGCTTAGGGGGATCTTGTTTCTAACTAAAAATAGGAATAAAAGTAAAAGAAAATAAAGGATTGGAGCCGTAGCTCAGGGTGAGGGCCCTGGGTTCAACCTCCAGTACCCAAATAACAACAACAACAACGATGACAAAAACATGAGTTGTGGAGGGAACATTTAAACCACAGCAGTAGGATAAGTATATTAAATTCATTATCGACTTACGAAATTTTCAATTTGCAGTGAG
>PVJX010027679.1:0-24604 GCA_004027295.1 Dolichotis patagonum | reverse complement strand
ATATCCATAAGTAAAATAAATCAGATTCACATGTATAAACATTGTATTGTCTTCCTGATGTGAGAAACTGAATGAATAAGTAAGGACCAAAATGTATAATAGATATTGTGAAATGGGAAGAAATTGTTCAAAAGGAAAGAGGAACTAGGATGGGGGAAAGAGGAAAGGAAGAAAGGGAAAAGGAAAAAAATACAAGATATTTATACTACTAGTTTCTCTTGGTTCATTGAAAAGAAAGGTTTGTGTCAACATTGTTTAGAGAATTTTTTATGCCCGTATCTTCTACTCTGAGTAACTACTTTGAAGATAACAAAGTATTAACTTTTGTTATTCTCCTGCTATTTTGTTATGAACTTTAAAATTTTTTACCATAAAATAAAAAAGGGAAGAGAGCAATCAGAGGCTCCTGAGATCTGGCCATGGTGGAACTTAAGCGGCTGAACAAGAAAACAATTCGCCTGCCCTCTTGGTAAGCGCCCTGGCACAAGTCAGGAGGAGAACCAGTCAGTGGCTCCCGTGAGCTTACCGGCGCACGGGCTGAGAATCAAACATCCTATCCTCCATGCCCACTAGCAACTGGGGATAGAGGTCTGAGCATCTCTTGGGAGGATGACTGTATGCAATAAAGCAAATATGGGGGATTTCCTTCTATCTTCTGTTTGAAGGCAAATGTTGTTTTCATTGTTTTGTTTTGTTATGATGAATTATTTTGCTCTATTCAATATTCTCTTTCAACTGGTTTTATAATGTTCTGTTTTTGGTTTGATTTCACTATACCCAATTGACTGGACAACTATTGTGAAGATAACAAGATATACTATGGCACCTATTACTCTTATCCCGGTATCCTGCTGTGAAGTTCTGTACCAATTTCAGCACATTGTCTTGATTGGCTTTGTTCTGACTTATTCTGTTGCATTTTTACTATCTTCAAAAATAAAATTTAAAATAAAATGTAAAAAAATAATAAAAAAGAGATCCAAAATAAAAAGATAAAAACAAAGAAAAAAACAATAATTTTTAACAGAAAATCCTTTGCAAATATAGTTTACTATTGAAGAAGAGAAATGGAAGAGAGGCCAGAAGGTTAGAAAAAATCCTTAGTTTATGTCATATACCCTTATTCCACTGTTATCTCCTCTTAGTGAGTCATTGTGGTCCTATTCAGAAAACATATCTCTTCTTTAAATGTTTTCAGCTCCTTCCCCAAGACTATGAGACCAACAAGCCTTTTACTGCCTCCCTTCCCCTGGGCTAACTCCTGTTGGAGAATTTAATCGTTTGGTGATAGGTAATAACTTCTGTAGATCTTTCAATAGTCAAGACAATAAGCTTAGACATTGGGTAGTTTTCCTTCTTACCTACATTGGCTTCTTCTTTTCTACTACGTTCAGATTTTGAACTACATAGACAGGGAGGTGGAATGTTTCCAGAGTCAGAAAATACACCACTATCCCTTGCACAGAAGTGAAGAACTGACTTCGATACATAGGCAAGGCTGTCTAAGGTTGGCATGGAACTTGGGCTGGTGACACATTTCTCTTAACATGACATTTTTACTCTTGGATTAATTTTTCTTCCCCAGTCTCTGGGACTGACACTTCATGAATTGCCTTGCTGCTTACATTTGTCAAGATTTGATAGCCATTCATAAAGCAGTCATCATGCAAGTGGCTAGTCCCTCCCTACCCTGCAGTTCTTTTTTTTTTAACCCTACAGTTCTTATTTTTAAATTTTATTTTATTTCTAGTTGGAAAATAATTATATATATATACATATTTATTTATGGGGTATAATACATTGTTTCAATACATGTATGCATGGTGGGATGATTAAATTAGGCTAATTAACATATCCAGTACCTCATACACTTATAGGTTCCTTACAATGAGACTATTTACTCTTAGCAATTTTGTAATATACAGTACGTTATTATTACCTATAGTCATCATGCTATGCAGTAGATCACCAAAACTTATTTCCCCCATCTAACTGAAACTTCATACTCCTCTTGACTCACATATCTCCTTTCCTCATCAATCACACCGCCACCTCCCTCCTGCCAGCCTCGCTAACCCACAGTTCAGTCAGTTCCCAGATGTCTGGTGCAAGAGGAAACAGGTGCCATCTCAATCTAGATTCTGCAGGATTAGAGAATATCCATTTCAGTTCCTCTCTGGTTTCTTGAGTCAGCCTTCTCATACCACTGCTACTAAGCATGTCTCAAATTTGCATGGCTAGCCATAAGATCTCTTTATGGGTACAGTGAAATTTAAGAAGTTAATTTTCCTATAAACCATTCAAAAGGTTATCAAGCCCCTAAAGTCTTAGAAATATGCCTCTGTAAAAAAATGAACAGGTGCCAGGTATGGAGACATGTGCCTGTAATCCCAGCACATGGGAGGCTAAAGTAGGATTGCCACAAGTTCAAGGTCAGCTTGAACTGCAGAGCAGGACCCTGTCTCAACAAACAAACAAAAGAACCCCTAAGGAGTGTGTGCTTGATAAACCTACCTAGGAAGTTTCATATTCTCTAATCCACAGCCTTATCGCATGTATTAAGTTGCCCAGTTGGGAACAAATTATAAATATGTTGATTTTGCAGGTACTGAGGTCCTTCTGTTAGCTGGCTTGTGGCGGACCTAGGAAAAGAGCCCTTCGTCCAGCTACCTGGAGAGACAATATCCAAGGACAGAGAAAGAAAGAATGGGACCATCATGCTGATGCTGAATGATGATAAATGTGGTTTCAAAGTGACTTCCAAGGGCTTGCTTCAGTGGCACATATACAAAGTGACCGCCAAAGTAAAAGATTACTCTTGAAATTGATTGCTTGGTTAAGTGTATAGAAAAATAACTTCATATAAAATCTATACTTACACTATTTCACTTGGTTTTTTGTAGTTGTTATTGTTATTGCTGTCTTTCCTAAACTTTAGACTTTACGAGGGAAGAGACTTGTGCTTTTCTTTACCATGTATTTGTGTCTTATACATACTAGGTGCTGGTAACAGTATTGAACAGTAAAGGGAAGAAAGGGTAGGATAGTCAAAATTAAAAATGATTTTTCAACATGTAAAGAAATAAAGAGCAGAACTAGTAAACTTACAAAAATTTATTTTCCAAAGCACTGCTTAAAGGTCTAACTAGCAAAACAAAAAGATAGAAAATACAGAAAAAAGAAAAATAGAATGAGTGTTTGAGCTAAAAATATGTTAATTACCTTAATTTGATTATTACATACTGTACATGTGTATTCAAATGTTACCCTGTCACCTATAAATGTGTACAATTATTTTGTCAACTAAAATACAAATAAATACTATGACAAACAAGAAAAATGCTTCTTATTTTTTCTTTTCCCTTCCTTCTTCTCCCCCCTTTCTAGTTCCGTTTCCCATTTGAAGCATTTCTTCCTATGTCACAATATCTATTATACATTTTGGTCCTTATTTACACTTTTGTTTTCTCACATCATAGAGACAAGGCAATATTTATGTGTGTGTGTCCAATTTATTTCATTTAAGAGTATTGTTTCAAGGTCCATCCATTTAGCTAGAAATGTTTCAAGTTTGTGATTCTTTATGGCAGAGTAGTACTCCACTGTATAAAAAAAAATCCTCACCTCCCATCTTCTTTATCCATTCACTGGTTCCATTCACCAGTCGATGGGCATTTGGGCTGTTTCCAGGATTTAGCTATCACAAACTGCTTCTACAAACATGGGTGTACATGTATCATTGTGGTTTGATGCTTTTAGTTTTTTTGGGAGGGGAAGATACCCAAATAGGGAATAATTGGGTCAAATGATACAGTACTAGTTTTTTGAGGAATCTCCACACTGATTTCCAGAGTGGTTGCACCAGTCTACACTCCCACCAGCAGCGGAGAAGCATTCCTTTTTCCCTACAGCTCTTCCAGTATTTGTTATTGGTTGATTTCTTGATAATAGCCATCTTTTCTAGAGTGAGATGGAATCTCAGCATTGTAATTTGCATCTCTTGAATGACTAGTGATGTTGAATATTTTTTTTATTTATTTGCCATTTGTATTTCTTCATCAAGAAGTGTGTATTCACTGCAGATGCCCACTTTTGAACTGGGTCTTTAAATTAGGGTGGGGGGGCCTGATTTGTCTCAGTTCCTTATGTGTTGTAGATATTAGTCCTTTGTCTGAAGAACAACTTGCAGAAACTTTTTTCCATTCTGTGGATTATCTCCTTACTCTCTTGGTGATTTCTTTTGGTGTGCAAAAGATTTTTAACAAGATGAGAAGCAAAGCTTTTGTAAATAAGGAGGGCAAGAGGGGCTCAAGGGAAGGGAAGGGAATAGGAAAAAAGAGGAATCAAGATATGTACAGGTACAAATTCCCTATGATAAATGTGATCACTAAGTATATCTAAATTATACCAATAAAGTTAACTTTAAAAAAAGAAAACAGCAAAACACGAATTTAAAGGCAAAACACATTAGTGAGTAAAATTATTTTATTAAAGATTTGCATCAGATGAATTTTTAAAAACTCTGGCATTTACTTATACTTAACACTATTTTTTGACACATTTCTCTGTTTCCCAGGCTGTCTTTGAACTCCTACACATAAGCAATCTTTCGGCCTCAGCCTCCTGAGTAGTTTGGACTATAGGTACATAGCACTGCCCTGGCTTATACTTAATATCTTATAAACAAGTTTTACTTCATGTCTGGCATTTCAAAATAGCTACAGTTATAAAATCAGAAGCCATGAACAGAATCAGAGTATTGGAAGTGATGAGATTTCAAAAGCTTTATGAATAACATATTTAAGCTATGTCCAAAAAGAACAGAGAAAAGGCAATATTGAAGCATGACGATAGAAAGGTGTCCTCATGATAGTATTTAGCACATTTAGCAATTAGGAACATTTCTTTTTCTTTTCTTCTTATTTCCCTACAGTAGCTTTATTAAGGTAAAATTAGCAAATGAAAATTGTATACATCAAGGCACCACATCGAATATATACAATGTTTGTCAGCGACGCCTCAGTAAAGCCGCTGGGATGGTGAAAGACGAATGCATGCTCGAGTGAGCAAAGTGCCTAATAAAGCTTCACATAATCGCTCTGGCTCTAGTTGAAGGAGGATCACCATCCAGACATAGCTGGCACTGCTCAGAGCCCGTTTTGGGTTTGACTGTGTCGCTGTAGGTCTGAGACTACCCCCAGCAGTGTTTCAAAAGCAATGAATATAATAGGTAAAGTCCTTTCTGCAAAGCACGAGGCAGGCATTTTCTGTGAGCTAGACAATTTGCCGTTCATAATGGAAGTGAACCTTGGTTTTCACTTCCTGGTTTCCATTTCAGTTAAAAATCAAGTTTGTTTCCTTCCGATCTATCCATGCAACATCTTGTACCCAAAGGCTGACTGAGAGCTGCGGCGGAATCTTCACAGTCCCCACACCAGCAGCTTTTGTCACTTTGCACTGCTGTGTGTAACTGTAAATTTCCTCCACTTATTGATGCATCATCAGCTTTAGGATCCCCATTTGTAAAATGTACTTTCCTTTTGGATTCTGATAGTAGTCACCACAAAACTGTTTCCAGAATATGAAATAATCACTGGATCTATCTTCTAACTGCTGGTGGAAATAGCAGCCACTCAATGTCTTCCCATCGTTGGTCTTCTGGACTAAAGAGAAATTAGCATGGCAAATAGGCAGTTTCCCATGGAGTCTTTAAATTAGCTGTTCAGGAGTAGGCTTGCAGTGAAATCTGCACTGGAGGACAAAGCACAGTGTCACAGTGACAACCCCAGCTTCGTGGGCCTTGCTCCCAGCACCTCCTGGACTGGCAATGTGTGCCTTGTGGTCTCTTCTCTGACTCAGGTGAAATGGTGACATTGTCACTTCTAGCTGCAGCTGGGCCTGCCAGTCAGCTGGAGGTTGCCATAGCAACCACAGGAGGGTGGGACTGATCCCTAGGACCCCCAGAGCCCGGAATCCTTTGCCTGCAGTGCAGAGGGAGTCAAGTGTGGAAGTGGCTGTCCTTGCCAAGCCTGAACCCAGGCCAGACTGTCTTTTAAAATCAAAATACATACTGCATAAAAGAGATCTAGCCAAACATCTTCTCTATGAAGTTAAAAAGCAGAAGGGGGGACAAAGAAAGGTCAGTTATAAGTAAAAGTTAAACAGACAAGGCTATTTACTATTAAACTTAAAAGTATAATTTAAAACAGAAAAGATTAGTGAAAGCAAAAGAAGTTAGCATCAGTGCAAGTTCTACTTCGTAAACTAGATTATGAACTGCTACTCACTGAATGACATTATCTAAATATATAAAGTATAAATGGTTATAAATGCGAGCAAGCCTGACAGAACCACAATTATAACGGAACACTTTGAAACACTGTTATCCTGTTTATGGCAGAATAAGCAAGAAGAAGAAGGTTCATTTATTTGATATTAAGTAAATGTACTACAGACAGGAACTGTTCTAGATTCTAGAGATAGACTTGTGCACAGAACAGGTATGAGTCTTGCTCTACTAAGTAACATAAAATATGGCTGGGTGTGGTGGCACCACCTGTAATCCCAACACTCTGGGAAACCGAGGCAGGAGGATGGCAAATTGGAGCCCAGCTTGGATGATTTAATGGCTTTTTGAAACTCTGTCTTGAAACATTAAAAAAGAGCACAAAGTGATAGAATAACAAGGGTAACAATTAGTACAAAACAGATGTATAGTGATGGGAAAGATAGGATTGAATGACTTAGTCTTGGAGTCAAAGAAAGTTAACTTACAGAAGGCAGTTTTAAATGGAGACTGACAGGTTGTGGTTGAAGAGGAGTTAACTGGATGAAGGTGGGGTAGAAGAGGAAAGAGGATGTTTTTAAATTCCTGGATGTGAAGAAAAATATGGTGTGAATTCAAGAGTTGAATTTTTCCATCTGGTGTGTAGAGTGAAGAATTGTGGGGGTAAGAGCTGAGGGTACACATACAAGTAAAGTACAAATCATAAAAGCACTTGTCAACTGTTAGAATTTTCCTAAGGGCAATAGGAAGCCATGTAAAAGTCTCTTGGATAGGGAGAAACGTAATTAAATTTGTCCTTTAAA
The DNA here is from genome assembly GCA_004027295.1 of Dolichotis patagonum. Taxonomy (NCBI): domain Eukaryota; kingdom Metazoa; phylum Chordata; class Mammalia; order Rodentia; family Caviidae; genus Dolichotis; species Dolichotis patagonum. The sequence continues at coordinate 17,515 of PVJX010027679.1, read as the reverse complement.
ATGATTCCTGTGTTAGTCACAAGAGAATGGAGGAGACATTGACAATACCATGGAAGGTAACTATGAGGCCAAGGCCGATTCCAGGAGAGTCTTGACCTATAGGTGATGACCTGGGGGAAGGAGAGAAGTAAATGGCAGACGATGGTCCCAATGTTTCCCATCCATTTCAAGAAGTGGAGGCTTCTTCATCTCCTTGCATCTGGGTGAGCCCTAAGATTACCCTGAACAATAGACTATGGAAGAAGTCACACTTGCCAGTTCTACTTATAGTGCCCAACTGGCCTGGTCCCTTCCATCTTCTGTCTCCTGGAAGGAAGGTAAGCACCCTGGGAACAACGTGCTCTGAGAAGCGTAAGGCACGTAAGGCACGCGAAGGGATTGAGGACAAGGTGTGCCAAGGGTCAGACGACATGAGTCAAGAGGACATCTTGACAGTGGATCCTTCACCTCCAGAGGTTACAGCCAGTGCCACACAGGTCAGAGATAAGCCGCTTAGCCAATCCTTCATGAGCTCCAGACCCACAAAATCAGAAACCATTAAATGGCTTTTAGCTACTCTATTTTGGCCTAAGTTGTGCTGCAGTGATAGATAAGCTAGAACAGTGAAGGAAAGAAAGACTTGCAGGAGTTCATAGTGTCAGTCGGCTTTCTGTTTCCATAACAAATATCCAAGGAAATCCACTTACGCAGAGAAAAGCTTAATTCTGGCTCATAGTTTCAGAGCCAAATCAGTTCATGATCAATTGGCCCTGATGCTTTTTGGCTTCTGGTGAGGCTACGCATTTTGGTGGGAGAAAATGATGAAGTCAAACTGCTCATTTTGTGGCTAGGAAATTGAAAGAGAAAGAAGAGACCAGGGTTCCACAATCCTCCTTGAGAGCACAACCCCACGAGCTGGTGACTCCTGCATAGGCCATTATGGGACATTTAAGAACCAAACTGTAGGAGTCAGGTTTATAGTTTCTAGGGCAATGCCTTTGTCTTAACACACAAGATGGTAAATTCAGCTGAAGTTATTGGTCCGCGAAAAACTTTCGTGTAGTTTCTAGTGGGTACGTAAGTGATTAGTACAGAGGGCAGAGTAGGAGAAGATGAAACCTCAAGAATACTAACATTTAAGGCAGAGTTGTTAAGAATGCCACAAAGGAGAAGCCAAATGCCAGAAGAGTGCAGGGATTCAGAAATGAAGAGCAGAACAAAGTCTTGAGAGAGAAGAGTGAACAGTGTCACTGGTTGAAGACAGATCAAAACCTTCGCAGACCCCAAGTGTTTATGGATTAACAATACAAGAACGGTTTTAGGAAAGTACCTGGAGGGGAAAACCAGATCCAGCCTAGGAGGTAGGCTGCCAGGGAGGTGAGACATAAAGAAGGAAGTGAAGACCATCATCGAGGTCAGTTTGACTATGGAAACAGGAAAAATAAGTCTGTATTTTAAATAGGATAATGGTAGATTGAATGATGTCTTTATTTTTTTTTTAAGAAGGGAGAGGCATTATACAATGATAACATTAGCATGCTGAGAGGTGGAGGAGGCAGGAAGATCACAAGTTTGGGCCCAGCTTGGACATCTTAGGGACTTGGCGAGATACAGTCTCAAAATTAAAAAAATATAAAACAGCACTGAGCTGTAGCTCAGTGTGAAGGCTCGGAGTTCAATCTCCAGTGTTGCCAGTAACACACACACACACACACACACACACACACACACAATGTTACTTGCGGCCATTTCTTCTGCTACAACTGTTCATCTGTCTTCTGGCTTCTTAAATTGCTATAAAAGGTACCAATGTCTCCAACCTCAGGTGTTTTTTGGGCTGGGATCATTTTACTTTTTCCTGGCTTTCCCCTTTCTCTTGTCTTTAGATCATACTCCATTCCTCTGTTGGGTTTACACCCTTAAAATATTATATCTGAATAATTCTTCATAATCCTCTTCATTGTTTACTTATGCCTTTTGATAGTCTTTTTACTCTTGTTTTAAGTGAAGAGGGAAACATGTATGTCTTCAATCTGCTCTGTTTGAATTCAGCACCAATTATCTGGCCAGAAAGAAAGTGATCATTCATTACCCACTGCACAAATCTTATAGGCCAAATTGTTTGATGGCAACGGAAGAGGAGAATGAAAATAAGGAAATGAGACATGCTGTGTTTCACCACTTGGGCTGAACAGGACTCAGCTGTGGCCTGAAATACGATACAGTGATTTTGGTATGAACAAAGATTTTCTTTTCCTCGTGGTCATCTGGTACTTGCAGCTGCTAAATGGCAAGTGTCAAACTGGGGGACAGTTGGTGGCAATGAGGTAGCAGGCCTGAGCCAGATGGTCAATCAGCTGGCTAAATCCATGGCCACTTAGCTGACTAAGCTGGGACCTAAGTATGGATATTGCTCTTCTGGCTGAATGAAATCTCCAGGCCCTGTGAAGATGGAGATCAAGCTTTAGAGCAGTGTAGGGAAAAGGAATGAGGCAGGAGAAGGGAGAAGCTTCTTGATGCACTCGGTGAGTTTGCCTGTCTTGAGGCTGAGTGTTGAGAAGCCTGATAGAAATGCCAGCAGCAACAGAACTCACAAAAGTCGCTGGGTTGGGCAGGGACAGTGGATAAGTCATCTCGCCATTCCACATGGGGGTCACTTACAGAGAAGTGTCTTGAGAGTATGGCCAAGTTCTTAACTCCTCCAAACTGGGAAACTGAGAAAGGGCTTCCCCAAGTATGTCCCCAAGGACATAAGGCATGGTGCTAAGGCAGCAGTCTAGCACCTCTGTCCTCCAGGGTTCTGCCTGTTTTGCCCTGTGACTGAATGACTGACATTGTTGAGTTGTGCAAGTGGCTGCGTGATGAAGTGAGAGGACCTGAGTACACTGAGAAAGTATGAATGTCATTATTTAAACAAGAAGCAATCCTTAAAGCCTCATGTACTGAGGGCTTATCCTCAAAGGAGCAGTGCTTAGAGGTGGGGCCTAGCGGGGTGAATAGATTATGAGAGCATAAACATCATTAGAGAATTCATCTATTTCTGAGGTCATGACCCAGTGGCCTCGGAGGGAGTGGGGCCTGGTCAGAGGGTATAGGCCACCGAGAATGTGCCTTTCAAGGGTACATTCTGTCCCCAGCCCCTTCCTGTCTCTCTTTGGCTCTTTCCAACCCTTCTGCTTCCTGACTACAAGGGAGTGTCCAGCTTCCCTCCACCAGGCCCTTCCCATGATGTTTCTGCCATGGAACCATGGATAGATACACTGAGTCAAAATAAACCTTTTGTCTTTTAGCTATGTATATAAATACATTGTCACAGCAATGAAAAACTGACCAGTGCAGTAGGGAAGTATTTTATCTCTGCAGTTCCCTAGCCTCCGAGCAAAACTAAATAAATAGGTATAAATATACTAAATATACTAAATAAATATACTAACTATACTAAATAAATAAGGTATAAATGATTCTGAGCCCTGCAGAGATCTCCAGTACTATTAGTTATTAAGAAAATGCAGATCGAAACCACAGATTATTACTTCATTTCCACTAAGATGGCAACAGTGATTACAAGATAAAGACAGATAATAACAAGTGTTGGTTAAACTGTAAAGAAATTACAGCTTCATCTGTTGCTGGTAGGGATATAAAATGGCCAAGATACTTAGGAACACAGTTTGGCAGTTTCTCAAAATGTTTAATATATAATTACCATATAGCTCAGGACAGCAGGCAGGGTAATGTTCTCCTACATACTAGTGCACATCTTAACTCCCAGAACTCACAGACAGCAAAATAACGGACACACACAATTTACAGGAGAAAAAGGTTTATTTTGGTTACAGTTGCAGGCGTTTTAGTCCATGGTCAACTGGCCCCAAGGCAGAAACAGCATGAAGGGCTCGGTGAAGGAAAACTGCTCATCTTATGGTAGACCGGAAGCAAAAGGAACAGGAAGAGCCAGAGGCAGGAGAAGGGGCGGGAACAAGGCTATATACACCTTTCCGGTATATGCGCCCAGAGATCTGTTTTCTCCAACCAGGCCCCACCTTCTAAGAGCACGTTCCTCTAATGATATTACTGCCCCATGATCTAGTCACTTTCTAAAAGGCCACTTGGAGAGTAGTTTTCATGCAAATCATAACATGTAGCATCAGGGACTTTGATTAAATTAATGATCTTCCGATGAGATTACTGTAGATCATCTGTATGGGCCCAATGTAATCACAAGGAATCTTACAAGGAATAAATGGAGGCGGAGGAGTCAGTCAAGGAGACTCAGCGACAGACGCCAAGGCCAAAGCGATGCAGCCGTGAGCGGAAGATAGGCAAAGAAAGCCTCTCCCCCTAAAGTCTCTCGACAGAATGCTGTTTTGTCAACACTCTGTTTTATACCTTTGGATCTTCAAAGGTATAAAATAACTGTGTTTTAAAAATTAAGTCTATTGGTACAATTTAGATATACATAATGATCACATTCATTATAGGGGATTTGCACCTGTGCATGATATATCCTGGTTCCTTCTTTTTCCTCAACCCCCTCTCCTCCTTTCAAACCTTCTTCCCTTCCTTATTTACAAAGCATTGTTTCCATTTTATCTTTCTCTTGTCATTTTTTCTTTTCCCTTTCTTCTTTTCTCTCTCCCCTGCCTAGGTCTCCTTCCCATTTGAACCATTTCTTCCTATTTCATAATATCCGTTATACATTTTGGTCCTTATTTGCAGTTTCAGTTTCTCACATTAGAGAGAAAATGTGAATCCTGTATCTTTTTTTTTTTTTTTTTTGGTACTGGTAATTGAACTCATGACCTCACACTTGCCAGGCCGTTGCTGTGGCGCTGAGCTCTATCCCCGGCCCAAGACAATGTGATATTTACACATGTGTGTCTGATTTATTCCGCTTAAGAGTATGGTCTCAAGTTGCATCCATTTACCTAGAAATGTCTCAAGTTTATTCTTCTTTATGACAGAGTACTCTATTGTATTTTTTTTTAAAAAACCATATATTCTTTATCTATTCATCAGTTGATGCATATTTGGGCTGTTTTTAAGATTTAGCTACTGCAAACTGTGCTACTGTAAACATGGGTGTGCCTATATCACAATGGTATGATGTTTTTTATGCTTTAGGGAAGACACCAAGAAGGGGAATGGCTGGGTCAAATAGGAGCTCTAGTCCTAGTCTTTTGAGGAATCACCACATTGATTTCTAGAGTGGTTGCACCAATCTACACTCCCATCAACAGTGGAAAAGTGTTCCTTTTTCCCCAAAGCCCCACCAGCATTTGTTACTGATTGATCTCTTGATGATCCCTATTCTTTCTGGAGTGAGATGGAATTTCACATTGTTTTAATTTGCACCTCTATAATGACCAATGATGCTGAACATTTTTTCATATATTTATTTGCTGTTCATATTTCTTCATCTGATAAGTGTGTGTTCATCTCAGATGCCCATTTTTGGATTGGGTCTTTAAATTGTAGGGGGTCTAATTTTTTTCAAGTCTTTACATGTTCTAGATATTAGTCCTTTGTCTGACGAATAACTGGCTAAATTTTTTCTCCACTCTGTGAGTTGTAATTTCTTTTGCTGTGCAAAAACCTTTTAATAGGATGAGATCCCAGTTGTTAATTCTTTATAGTACTTCCCTTGTGATCGGGGTTTTGTTCATGAAATATTTGCCTACACCTATGTCTTTAAGAGTTCTACCTATTCTTTTTTCCAGTAGATTTAGTGTTTCTGTTTTAATATTTAGATCTTTGATCCATGTCAATTTTGGTTTATGCATGTTGTCTTAAGCCATTAGGTTTGTGGTAATTTGTTACAGTTCATTAGGAAATGAATACACTCAATAATTCCACCCCAGGGTATCTACATAAGAGAAATCAAACCATGTTCACCCAGAAATTTATATGAAAACACATAGTAGCATTTTTTATATTATCCAAATCTAAATCTGATGAACTATCAAAAAAATAAAACATATAATTAAATATCTCTTGACAATAAGAGGAAACAAAGTTTCATTACATGCAACAACATGGATGAATGGATAGCATGCTAAATTGGAAAAGTCAAAAGGACAAATACTGTATGTGTCCACTTACATGAGGTACCTAGACTAGTCAGATGCAAAAAAACAGAGAGAACTGGTGGTTGCCAGGGGAGTTATTTCATAGTGGATACATTGTTTTGGTTTTTTAGATGAAAGATTTTATACAAGAAAAGATTTTATAGATGAAAAGAGATGGATGGTGGTTGTAGTTGTACAACACTGAATGTCTTCAATGTCACTGAACTTTACACTTAAAAATGGCTGGATGGTATATTTTATGTTGTATGGATGTCATTACAATTGAAAAAATGAAGTAATGACACATGCTACAACATGGATGAACCTCAAAAATATGCTCTGTGAAAGAAGCCAAACAGAGAAACACATGCTGTATGGAATGTCCATAGAATGCAAATTTGTAGGAAATGATAGATTAGTGGCTGGCTAGGGGTGGGAAGAGAGAAGGGGGAGTGATCGTAAAAGAGCACAAAGTTTCTTTTGGAGGTGACAAAAGTATTCACAAATTAGATTTTGGTGGTAGTTGCACAACTCTGCAAATACACCCAAATCATTGTGCCTGAGTTGAATTTTATAATATGCAAATTATGGGTCAGGAACATAGCTCAGTGGCATAAGTGCCTGCCTGGCAAATACAAGATCCGGAGTTTGATTCCTTGTACAAAAAAATATGCAAATTATACTTCCACAGGCTACTAATTATGGTTTTAAAAAAGATTTTAAGCATTTTTTGATGCTTAAAAGATACGTGTTTCCACACTTTGATTCTTTGAGTGATGTAATAGACGATGTCTTTTTGTTTGTTGTGTTTTTTGTCTTTTTGAGACAGGGTTTCACTATGCAGTTCAGGCTGGCCTTGAGCTCACCTTGTAGCTCAGGCTGGCCTTGAACTCACAGTGATCCCTAATGGAAAATGTCTTTACCTCTGTCTCATGGAAACCTCACTGCAAGAATTCCAACCAATCTGGTATCTTTACATATCTTAACAGAGAGAGGAGAAGCAGTTCATTAATGCTTGTTAAATGCTTAGTATTTCAAGGAAGATAGTGCTTGGGCAAGAAAGAGCAAAAACAAAAGCATAACTAGAAACTGTGGTAGAGTAAGTTGTATGATGTTAGTTATCCATTTCCTCTTTGCTGCCAACATTTATTTAATTTTATATAAACATACTTTTTGAGGCTGCAGAAAATTTGACTGGTTTTCAGTGTGAAATATAAAATATAAAAATATAAAAACTGTTCTTTGAATTATATCTCAATAGAACTTGTCTTTAATCTTAATGTGACAGAAATGTATATAATGATCAGTATTTAACACTTTTTTAATTTGGTAAATTTTGAAATACAGCACAATGATCAAGAATTACTATATTTTGTAAATGGAAATGACATTTCTTTTTTTAATTTTTATTTTAAAGAGAATAAAATCAAACAAAACAGAGTAAATCCAAACATAACAGAACAATGAAAGTGATAAAGGACTTCAAAACAAAATAATAGGAAATCAACAATGGCTGCAATAATGTCTCTTGTTTTCTTCAAAAGAGCTGTCCATACCATCAGACATAATAAAATCAGACAAAACTAAACAGAATAAAGCCAATCAAAACAAAAGATTGACAGTGTATTTTAAAGAGAATAAAACCCAACAAAATAAAATAGAATAAAGCCAATCAACAAGGAACAGTGCAAGTGATACAGGATTCCAAAACAGGACAAAAGGAAATCAACAGTGGCTACCATAATGCCTCTTGATATCTTCAAAATTGTTGCCCATACCATCATAACAAACTCCAACAAAACAAAACAGAGTGAAACCAATGAGAACAGAACATTGAATCAAACAAGATAAAACAAAATAAAACAGAGAACAACATTGGATTTCAAAAACAAAACAGAAGGAAATTCCCCATATTTGCTACAGTGCACACTGTTATCTCTCAGGCTTGCAAAGTCAGCCAAACAACAGAAGCATTAACTTGTTTTGGTTCCTCAGATGCTACCAACTCAGCCTTTCCTCCCGAATCCCCAGGTTGCTCTTGTCTCCCAGCCCGTGCTGGTTGTCCCACAGGAAGGGTGAATTGGCTTCTTGCTACTCCTCCCAGGCTGAGCATGGCTTCTGCCAACTACAGGAAGGGCAAATTTGGCTTGCTCTCTTCCTAGGACCCACATGGCTTGTGCCAGGTCCTGGGAAGGGAGAATTGGCTTCTCATACCATTTCTTAAAATAGAATGCTATAACTAGAATGTCTTTTGTTTCTAAAGACTATCAGTATACTAGAGTGATGCAAAAATAATTCAAGAAGTGAGCTCTTTCATAGAAACCTTTGATTTGTGAGTTCTATTGGAGTAAGGCTGCATGTGGGGAATATTTTCTAGAACAATGAAAATGGTTCAGAGGTGATGGCAATATTCTACCTGTATTGCACTTTCCCATTGTTGGGATAAAATGCCTGACATCCACAGTTTAAATAAGGAAACTGGATATTTGCTTCTTGGTTTCAGAGGTGTAAGTCCATGGTGACCTGTCGACGCTAAGGTGGGAACATCGTGGCAGAAGGGCATGGTAGGGAAAAGGTTCTGCTCTGCTGTGAAGCACAGCACAAGAGTGCCAACGAGAGATGTAGCCTCCACAGGCAGGCCCCCAGTGACCCTCCTCCAACTGGGCCCCACCTCTGCACCTCCTAATAGCACACTGAGCTATGACCATCCCCCAGATTAACTGGTAGCATCCTCATCTGACTAAAGCACGCTCATGATCCAGCTGCTTTTCCAGATGTCTCCTAACCAAGTCAAGATGACAAATAAGAGTAACTGGTGTACTGCTTTTATTTAAAAACTCTAGAATAAAGAACCAAGTGGAGTCCATTGGGAAGGAGTCTCTTTGTTAAAAATAAAACTTTATTTAAAGTGTTTATTTTAGTAAATAACAATAATATATTTTTGCATTTTGTTAAAGAGCAAAAAAAACAAAACCAGGATGATATTTTTGTGTGTATGTATGTACATGTGTACTGACTTGTACTGATCAAAAATAAAGTAAACAAGGTCCAGCTTTGGCTCAAAAAGTATGTTTTTGATCTATATTTGTTGTTGATGTTCACTGAGTATCTTCTGGAGAGGGTATAAAAGTTGAGAATTTAGCTAAAAATCCCAAGAGATGGAAAGTTGTTGCTTTACAATTTTCACACTTCAAAGATGACCTTACACTTAGAAATTATAAATACTGAATCCAAGACATGAAGGCAAGTATTTAGGTAGTACAAGATGTAAACTGTCTGACATTTCCTCACACTAGGTGTGAATCAAGTAGTTTTTGTCTTATTTGCGCTTATATTATTCTAAAAGAGATTTAACTAAGCCAGTTATGGAAACCAAACGTTTGATGTAAAATTCTTTGCCTCCTTTCATGGTTTGTCTATGCTCTTTTGTTGGGGATGGAGGAAGAGCTGTGTATGTGACGTGTGTTGTCTATCAGGAGGTGGTAAATGAGTCTGTGTGAGCTGTATTGGCCCAGTAAGCAGAAAGTGCAGGCTGTCTCCTTGCTGAATCTTTGTAGCTGTGGTAGCCTTTGGACATGCTGAGTAGAGGCAGAAGCCACAGCCTGTCTCTCAGACTGCTCTGTTGCAATGAATGCCTCCTGCCAACACAGAGCTGCCTAGAAGTTGAGCCTAGTCCCTCGATGTCCCTCCTGAACAGGTCTAAAATCACATAGAGGTCTGGGATTAGTTTCATCTTCTGAGGCAGAGAAAAACTCAGGGCAGGAGATGGACTTTTGCAAGTATCCTCAACCCAAATATTGCTGCTGTTGACAGCTGCCTTCACAATTTCTTTAATATCTGTGATGATTAAGCTTCATTGTCAACTTGATTGGTTTGAGAGATGCCTACATTAATAAAGCCCACTTCTGGTTGTGTCTGGGAGGGTCATGTCAGTGTGACCTTAGGACTGTGTCTGGTCACTGGTCCTTTCCTCTCTAGTACTCTTCCCTTGTGCTCTGCTTCTTGACCGCCATGAAGTGAGAGTATGTGTGCTTCATCACAGCTTTCTACCATGGTGCTTCAGCCATAGAAGCAGCTCATCATGGATGGGAATACACATTTATCCCAGGTTATGCTCTCTGAGCCAGCCAGAGAAATGCTATTTGCAGGAAAGACCTGGGGCTTCAGTGAAAATAAGGACAGCCAACACTTGTATCCTGCATGGAGTTGCTTGGAAAGCCAAGATAAGCCTAAATATCAAGTCCATGGGACCAAGTGGAGAATGGGAAGTAGATACGAAGCCAAGAGTCAGAGGCAAGATGGGAGCCATTGGGTTTAGGAGGACCATCTGAGGAAAACATAGCAGGAAGGAGCATTTTATAAGAGAACTACAACCAGGGTCTTGGAAGAGAGCTCTGAAAGGCTGTCAAGCCATTCTTCTCTGTCATTTCTCTGCCATATATATGACCATGAGAATGTCCACAGCTTAGTGGGCCCACATCAGTTATCTGTCCCAGAGGGAACCTGAGGAGGCCTGGAAATGCTGCCTCTCCTCTTACCACATCATTCATTGAACCCTTTCCAGAAACCTGTCTGGTTCTCTAAGATGTCTCAGTGATTGAAGGCCAATGGTGCCTTCTCAATGGATATCACTAACATACGTTTATTCTTTCTGCAGTTTACTCCATTTTCTGCATTCCCACACTTGTACCTACAAAAGAAGAGAAAGTAATCCTCTTTACAAAGTGTTCAGCTTCCCCTCTAATAAACATGGGCTGTTTCAAAGTGAGTATGGCAGGGCAATTTACTGAGAAAGCAAAAGGTTTTTATTTCCCCCAGTAATGAGTTTTTTTAAATTTTAAAATATTAAAAGATAGCCACAGATAATGCTTAGATAGAAAATAATTTCATTTTTTCATTACAATGGGAAAAACGTAATTGTTGTAACAAAAGTAAGACTACAAGATTTATGTAGTGCAAAAGGAGACGCCCAAAGCTAAAACCTGCTAAAACTGTTCTTGTACCTTAGAATCTGTAATGTCTGAGTCAACTATTTACCTTTCCTGTATCTTATATTCTCATTTGCAAATTATGAGTTTTGAAGATGTGAATTTTCAAGATTTGTTCTAGTTTCAAAACATTATTTTTCTAAGAATAAAACTGATTTGTGGTCATGTAAGACAATAAACTACCATAATTCACTTGGCAAATCAAATAAACCTGACATTAGTTTTATAGAATTTTAAGACAATATACAAAGGATTTCTCTAGAGAAGTAATAACTGCTTTCTTATTCTAAATATATTTTTATTAGTGCCTATTAATTTTAAAAATTAAGTTTCAATGTGATATTTTCACACATGCATATAACTTATTTGGATCATACATAATAGGGCTTTTGTTCTTCCAACCATATGTATTTGTTTCCCTCTCCCATCGCCTTCCCAAGAAAGCAATCAGCCCTTTCAGTTCCCTTGGCCTAAACTTTGAGTTTCTTTTTGTGTGACAAGCCCAAAGATGAAAGATGCAGCAGAAATTCTTCCCCAGAACTTTTAGGCCCTGACCAAGTCAGGGGAGCTGGCTTCCTGAGGAGATTCGCTAGTGCATCTTGGGAGAAGATGACCTCAGGGAGCTGCCTGTGGCCTGTACTGCTGAGAGGCAATCCTGGGACACAAACAGTAAGGACCAGAACTGATAGTGTGAAGCTGAGTGATTAACCTCCCTGGCATGTTTGTTCCGTGCCGCTTCAGGACTTTTGCAGGGCATTTGTGTGTTTGTGTGAGTGTGCGGTGAGAAGAGACAGCTGTAACAGAGGGCAAGTGAATTACCACCAAGACTGAATATTCCACTCAGGAAGTGGGTGAGGGCTTTGCCCAAATTGATCTTATTTGTAGAAATAAACATGTGTGACCTGTCTTATACCTGAGTACTGTACAGTTAAACTCACAGCAGTTAAAACTGGTTTCTAAAAATCATCTACATTCAGGAAGGGGAATTTTGTGGTCCAACTTGCCAGGCTCAGAAGTTTCCCACCATTGCTAACAGGCTCCTCTAACCGCCTTATTTGTGCATGGCATTTGTGCCATTGGCGTTACTCCTGTGCTCAAGGTATTTCCTTAGTAAGAGGAAACTATTAACAGCCATTACTTGACTGGCACAGCACCCTGCGGAGAGCTGGGCCAGGAGCAGCCCTAATTGGAGAATTTTGTTCTATGTGGTTTTTTTTTTCTCTGCATTTAGTAAGACAGCACTACTATGGGCTATATTTCCCATATTTCTCATATCATTTCTCTTTGACTTAACTGCCACTCAAGCAAATGGTGTGGCGGTGGGAACACCGTTCCTGGGGACTTTCTCTTCCCTGCTACCCTGGGGATATTCTTTTCTCACAGAAGTCACTTCTGACCATTGTTGTTGAACTGTGTAGCAAAAGATGGCACAAGCCCAGGAGGTCCCAACAGACCCAGGCTGCCTTTGCCTCCTGGTCTCTCGTCTCCACTTTAGGAAGGCTGGGGAAACTCTTTCTTAGTGTTCCTTTTTGTAATTTCTTGGATATCTCTCTCAGGAAATGGAGTGGTGAGTTGAAAACATCCTTGTATTAGTTTCCTCTATATCCACAAGTTTAGACCGAAAACCTCAGCATCACTCCTGACTGCTGCCATCAGCAAGGGCTGCCACACTGGCAGGCCATCTCAAACCACTCTGCACATAATTTACTTCTGTACATGAAGAAAAACAAACCTGCTTGTAGAAAGGGCATATGGGGGCAGTTTGCCAGTGGGTTTTTTTTTGTTGTTGTTGAAGAGAGTGAAAGAACAGAAGAAATAGAGGTTCATGGTTGGACTGGGAGAGAATGAATCTGGGTCTCAGGATTTGAGGGTGGTGACAAAACTGGGTTTTCAAAAACACTGCATTTTCCACTCATTGCAGCATAAGAAAAACTTCCAAAATTTGGTATGTGTTGTCTGAGCAAGTATGCACATCTCTGATCAAAGGGTTTGGTGTGGTTGGATCTAGATCAGACTTCATAAAGCCCTATGAGCTACAGGGCAGTCTGCCCAGTGGTATTCATCTCAGGAAGCCAGGTGCCTTTGCTAGGCACAGAGTGGCTCAGGCAGTGCAAACCGAGGCTGGAGGCTGACCCAGGGACAAGAGGCAGATGGACTGTGAAATCTGTTATTTGAGTCTATGGCACAGTGGCTGATCTTCTTCAGGGCTGGTCTTTTTCTAGAGCAAGAAGGTGTGGAAAGGGGAGACACAGGTGAGAAGAGTCCTTTGTTGCCACTGGACCATGAGCTCCAGAGAGCTGGTCAGAAGCTGGACTTCCTTGAGGAACTAGTGCAGAGGGTTTCTTTCTGCCCTCAGTGCTGATAAAGGGGTACTTCTGAGGGCACATACAGGTGCCCGTATTGTGTGCATCATGTGAGAGATTCCGACTGGGATCAGCATAGCCCTCATCGTCTGGAAAGTGGGGCTTCACATAGTTGCCTCGATTTCTACATAGATTCAGTTTCCCTTTCCTAGAGAACACGTGTTTATGGTAATATTCCCCTCTTTCCTCTACCTTAGGAGAGGATGTTGAAATGATGGTAAGAGTATGAGGCTTTGGAGTCTCATTTCCTGGGTATGAATTGCTGTTCTATCACTTATTGGTTAGGGGATGTTGAGCAAATTAACTGACAGTGTTAAGCTTGTTTTTTTTTCATTTGAAAGATGAAGCAAATAATACCACATGTCTTGCTATGAGTATCAAATGGGTAAATGAAGATAGTGCAATGGCCAAAACAAATACACAAAATACTTCAGTTATGATTATCACCCCCCAAAATAGGAGAGAGATGGCACAACATCTGCGGCATCTTGGGTTGAAATCACCCTGGATTTTGAATAATAAATAAGAAGGAAGATGCTCAGGGTGGTGCAAGGGTGCATATAATAGCAAAAGACCTCCCTGTGCCCCCATGCCAACTATTACAAAATCATGGAGGTGGGAATAGCTAATCCTGACTAGAAGGAGTTAAAACTGCTAGAGAAATTCCCCTGAAAACAGTTCAAGGACAGGGACAGAAAGAAAAAACAAAACAGATAAAAAACACACAAGATAGCACAGGTGGCATTAGAGACTTACCAGAGAGAGGGAACTGACAGGCAGAGCACCAAGAAAACCAAGCTGAGACAGCTGTGCCTCCTCACTCCCCATTCCAATGAATGCAGGGGAGACAGCAGGGGAGGGGAGCTGACTAGCTTTGGGGAACTCTCTTACTCAGTATGTTCTCACACATGCTAGGGTCACTATATTATCTGCTCTAGAGCCACTGTGTTTCTATAGTAGATAGTTACATGCCCTCTTACTAACTCTCAGCTAACCATGAATGAGTCACCCCCTTGCCAACCAGCTGCCCGCCCCAAGGATAAGGCTCTGTCAAGGACAAATAAGCAAACAGAAAGAGGTTACAGATAGACCACTGGAGGAAATGCCATAGACAACAGGGCCTGGTCTAATTCAAAGAAAACCCAGGAAACCAACTGGATTATAGTAAGTTCTGGGTAAAGGGGAGGGTCTCTGACCCCCTATAAAAGAGGCAAGAAACAAAAGGACTATGGGTCCTCCAGCTTTCTGGACCCCCCCACCCCGCCTCTTATCAGCAAAGCTTTCTATTTTCTCTGTTTTTCCCTTTTTCTTTTCCTCTTCACAAATGAAGTATCTTCCTTTCCTTAAACTTTGTCCCTCTAACTCTTTACTGGGGCTGAGTTTGTGACCGCAGCAAGCTGCCCACGCCAGAGTGGAGCATGGTGCTTGTCCCATGGATGTAACACTAAAAGTTACAGAACATAAAACAGCTTTTACCACCCTGGCTCCTGATTCATATTTATTCCTTCCAGCCATTCATTTATCCACCCAATGAGTTCTTACCAAGCATCTACGGGGTACCAAGGGGGCGACCTAGGCAAAGGGAATATAGCAGTGAACAATACAAATGAAGAAAAGCCTTTGTTCTCATATAATTCTAGACCCCCCCCCCGGCAATCATGACTTGTGCTCTCTAATGTACAAGCTGTGTTAGGGAGTCTGTAGGGGAGCACTGCCCACTACAGCCTGCATTTTAGGCCACAAGCAGGGATAAACCGTCTGAGTTGTTGACCTGGAATAGCACCTAGAATCAGTGCAGCCTGGGATGGACGCACTAGCTCTGGTAGAGGAGGAAAGCCAATAATTAGGGTGAAAGGAGCAGTGTCATCCGTTAAGGAGTAAGCTCAGTCTGCAGAGGAGTAAGTCCAGGTGTTAGGAAGAGGTTAAGAGGCAGAGTGTGGAGCAGAGGCAGAGTGACCTTTAACAGGTAAGGCTTAAAGAGAGGGCACTGGGGATCCATCACTCTGGAGGCTACTGAGGTGGCAAGAAATCAAGGGGTAATGATGGTGACAACAACAATAAACACTTGCAGTCCAATGTGTCTTGTGGACTTTCTGTGTTGGTTCTAGCTATCAAGCTAACCACTTTACATACAGAGTAGTAAGGGGCTGCTGGGGATGTGCTCTTAAGTATAAGAAAGAAGTCAGCAAATCTCTAGGTCCCAACCAAAGGGTAAGACCAAGCCGAACCACCCTGTTCCCCATTTCATGGTCTTCTTAGCAGCTGCTTCCTACAGTGGCTATAAAGAGGAAATGAAGACAGCTTAACAGCTCCCATCACCCCAAGAGGACATTTTTGCATCTCTGAGCAAAGCACCTATTTATGAAGCCCTTGTACAGTCCAAGAATGTTCTTCTTTGGGCATCGCTTTTCAAAAGGACACAAATTCACAAATACACAAATACTAGGCAGGTACTGTGAATGGGTGTGCATAAAGAAAAACTGACCTGAGTCTTCAGAGCAAGGTAAAAGCCAGGGAGATGGTGGCCATTGGAATGATGCTTGTCTTTCCATGTATGAAAACTAATTGTCAGATCTTTTCATTTAATGCAAAATAAATCAGAAATCCAGATTAATATATAAAATCTCCAAATTTTCTAATGTTGACAATGAACATAAAAATTAAACTATTCTTATCTGGATCTTCAATTATACAAATCAAATGAAACACATCTAGCTGCCTCTTTGTGAGTAAATCTTTGTTTTTAAATTTTATTTAAAGAGAAAAAAAATACAGAAAAAAGGGTAGAAACAATATAGAACCTCAAAAAAAAAAAACCCATAAATCACTAGTTGACAAACCATATACTGTCCTCCCAGAAATAGCTGTTCATGTTACAAAATTAAGGCATACAAAGTGAACACACAGTGAGGCTGCAAACAGTTACAAAAAAAAACAAGATGGAATAAAGCCAATTGAGACAGTATAGTGAAATTGGCACAGAACATCACAGCAGGTCACCAGGACAACAGTAATAGGCAACATTGTATATCTTGTTGTCTTCACAATAGTTGTTCTTCTACTAGGTACAGCAAAATCAAAGAAATACACAACATTATGGAACACATCAACACAGAGTATTGAATAGAGCAACACCATTACTCAGGACAAAGCAAAACGGCGATAAAAATATCTGCCTTCAGAGATAGTAGAAGGAAACTGCCCTGACTTTCTGTACCAAATATGGTCACCTCCTAAGAGATACCCAGATCCCTGGATCCCAATTGTTAATGGGGGGGGGTATGTGGTATGTTTGATTCTAAGCCCGCGCCCCGGTAGGCAGCAGGCTGGTTTCTGGTTGGCTCAGTGCCCTAAGTTCCAACATGGCATGGATCTCAGGAAACGCTCTTGCTTCTTGTTTCCCCGTCCTGGGGTGGCCGCGGCTTGCCAGACCA
This sequence comes from Dolichotis patagonum, assembly GCA_004027295.1. NCBI lineage: Eukaryota > Metazoa > Chordata > Mammalia > Rodentia > Caviidae > Dolichotis > Dolichotis patagonum. The sequence goes on along the minus strand of PVJX010027679.1, from coordinate 683 downwards.
CAGTCACTTACCAGGGCGGCAGGCTGGTTACTGGTTGGCTTGGCGCCCTAAGTTCCAACATGGTGTGGATCTCAGGAAATGCTCTTGCTTCTTCATGAGTAAATCTTGTAACATCTCAGCAATATCAAAATTGAATTCAGAGCTTTTGGAACACCTTTCTGAAACAAGCTAAGTCCTTCCACCCAGGTAGAAACCTTTAGGCACTGCATAAACTCAACTCTTCACAAAACAAAAACAGTGTCTCAATCCCAGTCATCATCTTCTTTAGGAAGAAGTAGGAAGGGAAGAGGTGAGAAGAGAAAAGGAGGAAAGGGAGATGAAAGAATTGGGAGGCAGAGAAGATACTAGATTCTGTGCTGGAATATGGTACAGATACCCCCTTTAGTTCTCTCAGCTCTGCAGGGCTGGCACTTTTCTTGCTTTACTGAAGAGAAACCTTGCCTAAGGTCATGCAAAGTCAGAACCTGCTGAAAGGACCCTGCTGTCTTTCCAGTGTATCTTGTGTCACTGACTGGAGGGACATCTGGGCCTGTGGCCTCAAAGGAGCCAATGCCAATCATTTCTGAGTACTTGCCCGATGCTGCAGCGCTAAAGCATACGGTTAGTACCAGGCAGCTGGGAGCTGGCTGGTTGGAAAGTGAGCAGAGGGAATCTCTACAGTCCCTGCTGCATCCTGGCTTCCC
>PVJX010027678.1:0-24626 GCA_004027295.1 Dolichotis patagonum | reverse complement strand
CTCAGATAATATTTTTCAACCAACACCACAACTATCATCCCTTTAGATTTTATTTGCCTTCTCATGTGAATTGCAGAAAACTGTATTTTATTAAGGTTAGTAAAGAAAAAGGGATCATTTTATATACTTCAAATGTCAAACCATTCCACTAGGGAATTAGAACATGGGGATCTTTGGAAAGAAAAGCTGTGGGATTGAAGGACTGAATAGCAGCACTGACAACCTCAGCTCCCGCCTTGCCTGCACAGGGATTCCAAAAACGCTCCTCAAAGCCACTGTACTCCCTGTCTAGCATCCTTGCACATCTCTGCCTATACCTGTCTCCAAAAAACAAAATTTTGTTACCTTTTAAGTCTCATTTTGGAGTCTCAACAAGAACATAGGATAAGGGCATGAGTATGTGAAAATTCACCACAGATACTATGAAGCATGAAGAAGGATCAGCTGAACATAAAAGACCAGTGAAAAGAAAGCATGATAGAAGTGGATTCTGGAGTTAGACCTGCATTAAGTCTGTGGTCTCACGTTCTTTACCTCTGGCCAGATTTTATTCTTGTGGGAATAATAAACTTCCATTTATGCATTGCTTGAGTTGTAAGAGGTACCAAAGAAGATAAAATTAGAGGGAGAATTAACATGTTCCATTTATTAACACCATCAGAAAATGAAAGATAAGCAAAAAAACTTGTAGATCATGATTATTCAACAGCCTTTTGTTCTTAATAATATTAGGGCTGACACATTCATAAATACATGGAAAATTGGTAGTGAAAATCAACTAAAATTTACTGTTACTTTTTAAAAAATGACATTTTAGATACTATTTTCAAGATTAGTATGGTACTCTACCTACATATTGGTCCAGAATAATGTTATTTAAATACTGCTTTGTATTAAAACTCATACCATTCAGTAGAAGGAAAAGAGGAATGCAAAATAACATGTTCCAAGTACTATAATCATATTTTTGGTTATTCACATTTAAAAATGAGCTTCTTTTCTTGTCTTATATTAAAGATTCCATTACCAATTGTGGCCATGGTTTCATTTTTAGTAGTTTTTTGCCTTTCATCTAAATCTTCTAGAAATCTATGCCACAGCATAGCTCTCTGTTCATCAGGTCTATGGGGGTAATGCAAGTCAATTACATTTTAGCAGAACATGTAATTACTGTTGGGAGTCCCTCTGCAAGATTTTCAATTTCTCTTCAGGGATTTAGAACTGAACAATGAATAACTTTGGTTTAATTAAAATTCAAGCATCAAGTCTCATAAGGCTCATTTTACAGAGACCTGCCAATCCTTCAATCGACAGGCTCATAAAACCCTTGCTCGCTCTGTGACTGTCTTTTCCCCAGTGATATAGCCACCCCAATGGAGGACGTCTGTTTTCCGATGTTTCATCCCACGTATCTTGTAACTAGCAATCTTATAATGAAAGAAATGACATTCTATTTCAAGTTAATGAATTATGTACGGCAAGTACTACAACCTCAATTTATAGCTCTTGCATAAGGCTGTAATGTTTTTCTTGCTTCTTTCAATAATGATACAGTATTATATTCATATATATATATATATATATATATATATATATAGTTTTCATCAAAAGTTAAAATAGTCACAGAAACCAATGGCATATGTAGGAAAACATTTATTTATTTATTTATTTATTTATTTATTATGGTTAATCAACTATATCATAGTAAATCTCTTTTTTTCTTAAAGTACAAATCAGTAATACAAATATGCTCTGTATTCTGACAGCCATAATAATCTAGTGAGGAAAGAAAGCATCAAAAGTATAAGAAAATACTGATGGGAAACAGATTCACTGACTAAACAAGTTAAGGTTGGGACTGGACAAAGGCCATTCATAAAATGTAACAACGAGTTTATGTGATTCTGCACTGACCCTTGAGAAGTAGGTAGGACCCTCAGCAAGGGTCCTTACCGATGTGTGACTATGAGCCTTAGGTGATGTTATGAGAAAGATGTGGGGTGGAAAGGATTATCGAGGTGTAAGAAATACGGTGTGAGGTTCGGTTAGCAGAGGAAGTTTGACAGTTTACAGTACTCAAATAAATTTCATAGAGCTTATCCTCTGCAGGAGGAGGGTGGCTAATTCTTAAAAGCAAATTAACAGAGCCCTTTAAAAATCAAGTGTATTATAAAGAAAGAAAAAGAAATTCATGCCTTTCAAAAGAAGAAGTTGACATGAAATTATTCAACCTGTAAACCTGAAATTCTCTATAATCATAGGAAATATACTGGACTTCACTTCTAGAGCCACCAGGAAAATGCAGGGCATGAATATGGGCTGGATGCTGCATCTGTATAACGTTTACCTTTAGAACATATCTGCATAACTTCCTTCCTTCTTCTAAGTATGGCCATGAATCCAGACATTAAAAATCATTTTTGTATCCTAGGTGAGAAATGTTTTCAATTTAAGCCCCAATAATTAAAACAGAAAGCTGTATGATCCACTGAACACTCAAATTGGTAAATAATGAAACAATGCTCATTCTTAGAAAAACAACCTAGACATGTAAATCAAGTAACCCATTTGATTGCTGCTACCCAAATCAGTTAAGTGAAGGCCTTATGGAAAAGATAAGTAAAAGAAATGATTGAATAAGAACAGCATAAAAATGTCCAAAAATGTGACATGTAGACACATGGTAAAGAGCATGAATGTCACACGAGTCAAAATGGCCCTGAATATATGACAAAAATCAAACATAACCACTGTATGAGGTATGATATAAAGACATGGTGAAATTTAAAAGTATATATTACAATAAATGACATGTTTATTTCATAGTAAGAAATCAGGGTAGTAGGCTGCAAAGTCAGGGAAAGCTATAAAGAAAACGTTTAAAATCATTCTTGAATAATCATGAATATTAGCACCACAGAATAATAAAATAAAAAGAATTAAATTCTTACAACAGTGGTATGTCATCTATATACAAAAAACCAGGAAAGAGTAATGCAACTTGAAGTGTACATGAGACACACGACTTACAGCATAATAGAGGAAAAGCTTAATGGCTAGAGTAAAAGATGCACAAAGAACTGCTCTAATATGCTGCTAAGTCTGCTACTCATGACAGCAGCTCTTTACTGACTGGCAGCCCAAGCAGTGTGATAAATACTTTACATGGACTATAATTTATCTTCCCCAAAACCTGATAAATTTGTGTTATTACTATCATTTTGTAAATAAGGATTCTGAAGTGTAATGTTGCTAAAAATCTTTCCCAAATTGTTTTTAGTGATGGAGGTAGGATTCTGAGCAAAGTTTCAGGTACTTGTCCCTTTTTTTCTTGACATCTTGAGTTTCTTACTTTTATTATCATGTGACGATCAACTTACAGTGATTCTTAAAAGTATTGTAATACGCTTTCAGGAATTTCTAGTTGAGTGAAATTGAAAGGGAAAGTTGTACTCGGAAAGATTGTTATTTTTAAAACTTTGTTCTCTTTAAAGCTGCCTAGCTCTGTACCTGTTTCATGGCTCTGTAATTGCCTTCTGGACCCGCGTAACCATGAGAGCATAACAAACATTCAGGGTACTTAATTGTACCAAGTTTGGCGGTCGTTAATCTAGTCTTGTAACTGACAGTCATTAATCCAGCCCTGTAAACAGTGAAGCTAATCAGAGCTACCAGGCTGACTGGCCTTTGTAGCCTCTGTTTCTGCCTCATATCAAACGCTGGCTCACAGACACTCACAGCCTAGCTTTTGTTGGAAGTTATTCTAGGTAGAGCCACTGGTGTAAAATAAAGCTGTTCACAGCTTCCTGACTTCCTCCAGTGTTGGACTCAGTTTTGCCAAGACAGGACCATGTTGATGGCTTGAAGGAATCCGTGGTGCATACGTTTACATCTCAGTAACCTGAAAACTTCACAAGGATCATCTGACATAAATAACTTGCTGGCTGTTACCAACATACCTCTAGATTTGTTGAACAGTATAGATTATAACAAGAAAAGAAGTGAATCAGGGTAGGGTCCCTGAGTGTATCCAGCATATTGCATATTGCATTGTGTGCAATATGCTGAGAATATCTGTACTGTGTTCTGATCAATAGCACTTGACAGATGAATTATGTAACTCATAGGAAAAGTAGATTTGCTTCAGAATAATGATGCTTCAACAAGTACACATTCTGTGTGTTTATGCTTACGTTTGTGTACATAAGTGAAGGAGGAGAGCAACTGCGTTAAATAGCAGCACAATATTTGGTTTGTAAATTTTAAAAAAAGGAAATGTGTTATGTCACAACTCTCCAGAGAAAAGTTTTGATTAAGTTATTGGAAATGTGCAAGAGGTAAAGAGATAGAGGTGAAACTTAGGTAAATACTAAAAATCAGTCAAATAACACTCTGTGGGGCTGTGCTGAAGAGGAGAGCAGTTTGAGTGTAGATTTCCAAAATTTTAGTGAAAATTTCCAGGAGAAGATTTAATATGTTAATCTTCATAGCTGAGTGTTTGCTAATTTCTTCTGTTTGGTAACTTCTGGGTTGTAAGCAGAGCAAACATTTAAGACAAAACCTCCCCTTTGAATCAGGCGTGGTGTCACACCCTTGTAACTCCAGTGCCGGGAAGGCTGAGACAGGAGGATCTCCACGAGTCTGAAGTCAGCCTGGGCTACATGAGCAAGTTCAAGGCAGCTGAAACTACATAGATACTCTGTCTCAAGAAAGAAAAAAGCTTCAAAACCTCTCCTTGTCACGGCTGAACCTTTAATACCATAGTAACTTGATTTCTTAAAGAAAATACTACTAATTCTAAGAGTTAGAAAACATTTACTGTTATTAAAATAATCCACATAAGCTGAAGCATAGAAAACTAAAAGTTTAAAATAATCATTAGAGTTGTTTGGCATCCAGATACACTTAGATTCCAAAGTCACATCCTGATTATTAGAAAACTTCCAGTCATTTGATTAGAGATAATTAGTTTTAGTCGACTGAGCTCTCTCATCATGAAGTTGAGTATAATTTGATTGTTCACACAGAAGTATGATTTCTTCATGTGATAATTATTGACTCTTTATAATTAGAAATTATTAAAATAATACTCCTTGTAAGAGACCCTTCTGATCCAAAAATTGATTACTCTAGCATTACACATCAGATGAAGAGCTGTTTAACAAGTTATTACTTCTCCATGACTCTGAACCTAGATAAGTAACAAAAGAATCTATGAAGCGCTTCATTTCAAATTCGCAGAGAAAGTACATCAAGTGTTAAGAGCAAGAACAACTGCAATGTCATTGTTCTTGTTCCTTTTTTCCCATATTAACATTTTGAACACGGTACTTTTTAAAACATTCTACCACTATATAGAAGTATAATTCTGTGGCTTCCTTTGTGTCTGTATTACAGAGAATCTGACCTAGGACCTTTGCACTAAACTCTATCACCAGTCTTTTTCAATTTTTTTTGAGACATAAAAAAAATGTAACATGAACATCACATTTGTAAGATCCAAAATGCACAATAGAAATTGCAATAATAAAAGGGAAAGAAAGTGCTCAAAAGGTCAGAACTATTGGGATAGGTAAAACGAAAAATGGAAGAAAGGAAAAGATTGTATGTATGCTGGTAAACATATATAAATTTATGTATGTATATTAGATACCTAACTGACTATACTGTTAATCTCTCTTAATAAATCAAAAAGAACAATATGTGCTGTCATTGTTTGATCATTTTTGTATCTAGATTTTGTAACCTGAACAACTAGTTCTGAGATAACAATGTGCAATATATTATCTTGAGTTAATTCCCAACGTTTTTCTTTTGTTTGTTTTTTGAAATTTTGCATCATTTCAATACTTTTTTTTGTTTTGCTTTTTAAAATAAAAAGCTTTAAAAAATAAATTTAAAACAAAGAATACCTGTCGATATATCCAGATAGGATCTTGTTAAATTGCGTAATCTTGGAACGCACTTCAATCCTCCAGCTGGGGTTACAGGCATGGGAACTTACAGAAGCTTCTACAATTAATAAATTGTTTGGCAATCATATTTAGCATATTAGTTGTGAAATTAATATCTTAAAAGTGTTACAGTTGAGCTCCAAACACAAAAATATTTAAAAACTGTGGCACAAAATCATCATTATGAAATAATAAGTAAACATGTCTTGCTCACCCCTTAGACCTCTTTCCCTATTGTCCACCATGAGAATTTATAGCTCATTATGTCTGCGCATTTTTATCATAGGTTATTGTTTAACATTTAGATATTCCAATTAGAAAAAGAAGGTAAGGCGAGCAGAAGGAAATTAGAATGGAAAGAAAAATAACAACAGAAATTATAAAAAGGTGGAAAACATTTGAGTATTGAAATTTTTATAGTTAAATGTACCATCCACATTAGAAATGTTTGTTTGTAAATAATAAAAAAAAATCCAGTTGGAAATTTTCTACTTCTTGGAAAAGTTTCTGTGTGAGTTTCATCATACCTGGTTTCTAAAAAGTTGCAGCAAAAGTAGCCTTTGGGGAAGCAAAAGTTGCTGAGCGGCGCTTTTCTCTTTTATTGGAGCATTTCCGTACAAAGTAAATTAGAATTTACTCCACAATAATGGGTAAAATAGATACACTTCAATCCAGAGGGAGTAGAAAATATACTGAATTATCCCCACATGCTTTTTGGGAACTATATTTCTCACGTTAGTATTCAAACAAAGAGTGATTTGTAAAGGTAGCGTGCTCTGCAGAGTCGTTCTGTCACATTGAAGCGCCCTGATGGCTTCAGGGATTGTCTCCACTGCCATGCCACTCCGGACACATCCAGAAAGCCAGCTTGTTTGACAGCACTTCAGGGAAACGTATTTGTCTGAATATCAATTTCCTGTCCCCTTACATGCTAGCTCTGTAAATTATTAAAGCGATTGTAAGAATAGAGAAAGTGATTTTTGAGATGCATTTACATTTGTGCTTTATTTAACTGTAATAAGTAAAAGACTTCCAACTAAAGAAGTAGTCTATTAAATCTTATATTATTTGGATTACTTCTTCCATCTTTTTTCTTACAAGTTCCCCTAGTTTCATCAAGTTTTTCTCCAATGTGTGATATAAAGTCCCATATATTTTTGAATGACTTAGTAAAAATATACAACAATATTTATTTTTGCATCATTTAGATTTGACAGAGGAAAAAATCACTAAAGAGTTAAATGATTGCCATAATTGCCCAAGTAATTACTCTCTGTGGCAAAGATAAAGTCTTATTTGAATTCTGTACTCTCAAAGTCCGGTTTCATTAAAATCTAAACCCATTTTTGCCTCAATGTCATTCAAAATTCTTGAATCCTGATGATGCAAAAACAAGGGCTAGGAAGTAATTTTACAGAGCGATATTGGTTGGATATTCTGACCTTGACTAGTTGATTTAGTCTGTCTCAATTTTCTCACTTGTAAAACTTAATTTTGATATAGATTAACTCATATAATTAAATAAATTGCCAGGAGTTTTAATTTTTAAGTGCATTGAGTGTCTTGCATATCATACTCAAGATGTCTGTTATTATAAAGTATTGCATTGCCTATGAAAAGTAATGCACTACTCCAGAATTTGCCTATTTATAGCAACAAAAATATGTTGCTTTATTCATGAACTAGAAACCTGAAGTCATATCAGCAGTTTCTCCGTATTTCTGTCTCTCACAGTCATCTGAGGTGTCTAGGATATGCTTGCATATACTTCTTGAATGTGATTGAAATTTCTGGGATCCTCATAACTTCCTTTAATTCCTGAAAATTCCTCATCACAAATATTTTCTTATTCTATCACCTCCTAAGATTATTTTATCAGATACGTATGCAAACCTTTAAATCTGTTCTCCATTTTTCTAAACCTATTTTGTTAGGTTTAGATCACTGTCTCTGTTAATTCTGTGGATTTTTTTTCCTGTTGTATCCTTTCTTCATCTCTGTAAAAAAATTTCCACCAGTTTATTATCTCATCAATACTTCATAAGCTTTCTTTAATCTGTCCCATGAGTAATTTTTGTAACAATATGTTCAAGTAAAGGAACCTTAACTACATTTTGTTCAAATTTATGCTTTCTCACACCTTATGTTGTTTATTAATATTTTCGACTCCTTTTGTCTTTTTCTGCTTATTGAAATATGTGTGTGCCCCTTTCACATTGTTTTCTCAATTCAAAAGTTTTGAATGATACTGTTGTTATAACTTGCTAAGTCTTCCTAATAGTATATGCTTTTATGTTTTTTGATACTGAGTTCAATTTCTCTAAGAGCTGATTTTCCTGTAGAATACAGCATGTGCTGTGTAATGGACCATTACAAAAATTTTATTTGTCTTTTTCAAAGATGTAGTTTTCTCCCTCTAGAGATCAGCTTTCTTGTTATCTTCATACTTTAGAGTTGTGTTGAAATGAGGACATCATACAATTACTTATGGTATAGACAACATTTCATGTAATTTTTTTTCTCAGTCACATTTTGTTTGCCAGATTACAAACAAGAGTATTTTAACCTCTTCTGAAGTACTGGGCATCTTATTGGTAAATCAGCTTTACACAGAAGGCTGGAGGTAGTTCTTTCTTAATTAAAAGCTGATCCACCCCTTAGATAAATGCTGTCCACTACCACCGTTAGCTCCCAAGATGTTAGTTTTCTTTTAGTGTAAAAACATTCTCTGATATCTGGTGTCTACTTTGTTTTATTCACATACAAATTTGCATTTATAACATTATAAAATTAACTTCAATGTACTGGTTTATACATATAGTAAAGGAAGGGAATAGTTTGTCATTTTGTTTAAAAATTTTATAAATGTATTTTTACTGCTTACTTTATTTTCTACAATTAATTTGGGTACAGTTTTAATATTAAGATACATATCCAATGACATATTACCTTAATGCAATCAATGTGAATTAAAGTCCAACTGATCAAAACAATAACTACTAGTTTAGGAATTAGGCAGGATTTGAATTTGAAAACTATTTCCATGACAAAAAAATCTGATCCATTTTGCAATTTCCGTTCAAAGGTATCTTATCTCATAAGGTGATGATAGTAAAAATCAAATTCTATGAGAGTGAATAAAAATGTAAAGCATTAAAGTACTAATGATATTTTAATTCACTGTGAATTATTGGTACACTAAAAAAGTTATGGCTAACAATGCCTCTACTTAATGATTACAATAAGAAAAGATACAAAAAATAGAGAAAAAGATGATATTATTAAAAGTTACTGAAATAGAATTTCATGTATTTTTTAGTTTTATACTAGCCACATATAAGGCATATTTTATAATAACATTATCTAAATTGTATATCAAAAATTTTAAAGTACTTTGATGTGACCTAAAATGTTTAGGATTGATGTAAAAATTAAAAAGTCATTGGTTTAAAGTAGTAGAAATTGTTTTTTCTCAGAGTTCTGAGACTTGAAATCTAAAACGATGGCATTGTCCCTCATGTCCTAGAGGATGCTCTGTCCCAGCCATTTCTCTTAGCTTCCAGGTGGCTTGCAAGGCTCGGCAGTCCTGGTGGAGATGCGTCACTCCCCTGTCTGTCTCATGACCACAGGTTGTTTTACTCTTCTGTCATTTATATTTGCCTTACTATCGCAAGGCATTCGACTTTTTTGTCATTTTCTCTGTCTTCTCTTCTCATGGACATATAAATCACAATGGATTAAACAGTCACCATCCTGTGATATGACTTCATCCTAACTGGATCACATCTACAAAGACCTCATTTCCAAACACAGTCACATACTTCTTTTAGAGTTTAGGACTTGTTCATATCTTTTGTAAGATATATAATTTATTCTATATTCCCTGGACATGAGAAATGTTATAAAAATAAAATATAAACATCTCTATGCCCACAGATTTAATAAATTAGGCAAAAGAGAACACTATTCAAAGATACAAACTGCCAAAGTTTACTCAAGAATAGATGATCTGAATAAACTTATATCTACTTAAAAATGAGTTATTAAACACCTCCAAACAAGGAAATTCCATCATCTCTTTCAGGAAACAAAGTAAAGAGAACATTTAATTCCCAACTCATTTATGACACTAGCATTACATTAATATCAATCATAGAAACTGTGGATAAATACTTCTCATGATCATATTCTCATCCTTCTGAAGAAAAACACTTAGTAGGTAAAACCCAAAAATATATTGTGTTGATGGCACATGACCAGTGAGTTTTAATTCATAAACAAAAGCCTGATTCAACAACCATAAGCAAAATTTATCTTATGAACAGTCTGAATGAAAAAAACTATGTTCATATAATGGAGAAAAATCATTCAAAAAATTCAATACTCAAATAACTAGGAGTAGAGGGGGTATTCTTAATTTAGTAAGACAGACAGGAAAAATCTAAATTAGTATTATACATGAAATGAAGGAATGCAAACTTTCTACGAAAATTGGCAAGAATTTTCTCTTCCATAAATACTCAACATTGTGTTGGAACTCTTAGCTAATATGGTTAGTTATGTAAAAAATGTCAGTGAGGGAATCAGATTTTTTTACCTTGGAGGAGTTCTGGTCTGGGGCATTGTTGTACACATTTGCCTCTGATTCCTTCAGCCTTCCAAGGTAATTTGTTTCACCTTCCAACAAGGACTCTTGACTGACAGAATCACACCACTGACTGCACTGAGCTTCAGAGTCTTTGACATTCAACTGTTTCTAGATGCTCCAGCTCCGCAGTGTTCCACCTGTGATTCTGCCAATGTCCATTAGGACTCCTCCCTTCTAACCCTGTAAGCCTGTCTACAAGCACTTTTATAAGGATACATATAGTTTATATTGATTGTTTCCCTACTGAACCCTAATAATAAGAAGGGAGATGAATTGAAGATTTTTACTAGCAAGAAACAAATGAATAGATCCACATGTATTAGTTGAATAGAATGAAAATATTATTTTCAGTCCAAGCTGTTATAAATGGAATATTTAAAGATATTTCAAAAAAAATCTGGGACATTCTAATATGTACTATCTAAAGTAAAACAAGAAATTATATAAGTGTTTTCTGTGTCTGTTGTTGCTGCTGCTGTTGTTGTTGTTGTTGATGTTTTGTCTTTTTGAGACAGGGTTTTGCTATGCAATTCAGATTAGCCTTGAACTCACTTTGTACTCTCGGCTGGCCTCGAAATTGCTTAGATCCTTTTGCCTCAGCCTCACAAGCATTGGGATTACAGGCACATATCACCATGCCCAGAATTAAAGTATTTTTGACTTATTGAATTTCTTTTATAAAGATATAAGATCCTTATCCACTACTTTTGTTTCCATTGCACTTTTTAAAATGTATCCATAATAGTAATAGTTTGACATGTAAGGTAATATTACTTTCAAACTTGTGAAAATAAGGATGAGTGTTATAGTGACAGAAATCTGTGTATTTCTTTCTTTTAGGTCTAGAAATATAGAAAAAAATCAGTTCATTTATTTCTCAGCTAGGAAATTTCTACAAAACACAGTAATAAAACTGAATATTTTTTCTTTTTGCAAGTCATTCTACCAGTAGTTACTTGAATTTTGTGATGATCACATGTCATTTTCCTGCATGACATATAGTTATACAGTATTATTTTCATAAATTTTGCATGTATCATGTACCATATTTATTAAACAACACAATATGACTGTTGGTTCCCAAAATATTATAATTTTGGCTTTATATTATTTATTTACTCTCCTTTAAAGTTAAGAAGTAAGCAAATATTCTATATAGTTACTTGTGATTGAGAGAAATAAATATTTGAATTATCATAATAGTTTATATTTTCATACTTGCATGGAATTAAATGACATTCAAGAAATTAGCTCATCAAATTTAGCATATGATAATCATGAAAGAAGAGAAATAAAAGAAATAATTAAGCACAACTATAATGTTGCCATTCTGCCACCCATTTATTCTTTCATTATTTTATACAACTAATATTTATTGCATTTCATGGTGAAAAGACGCATTAAAGTAGAAACTGATAAATCAAAGTTTAAAAAAGATATTTTAATAAAAGTATATTAAGTTGCTCATAAAACTAAGCTTAATCTTGATCCAAGGAAGAATCAAGGTGCTATAAACTAGAAAAGTATTTCTAAGTCTTGCTTCTGGGACGTTTGCCTTTGGACAGGCACTTACAAACTAATAGCCAATATTTGTTGGTAGAAGTTTAAACAATAGACTCTGAGGCTGGATTTGGCAGCTGTGGGTGAGCATTGTAACACCCACTTTAAGGGCAAATGTTATGGTCACTGAAATATTTTTCGTAAAGTTCATCACGTGACCAGGTGTGGTGGTTCATGCATGTAATCCCAGCCCTTGGGAGGCCAAAGAAGGAGGAATACTGTGAGTCTAAGGCCAGACTGAGCTACAACATGAGTTCAAGGCCTGCTTGAATTTCGTAGCAAAACCTTGTGTCAGAAAAAAAAAAGAGAGAAAAAGTTCAAGTTCAAGATGGGGTGAACTGATCCAGAAAAGAGACTGAACACTTTAATGTACAAATACTTTAACGTACAAAGTTCATAACTGTACTAATATAGCCAGCCTCATTTATAACTATACCAATTTTCCAAACCCATTTTATAATTTGACTAATTTCCACTCTTTATATTTCTTTCTTCTTCTTTACTTCTATCCACCAAAGGAAGCAAAACTCCAACAAATTAAATAGGAGACAAAAATAAGCAGAATTACAATAACCATCCCACCGTTCTCCACTGCAGAAGTCACAGTGTGAACAAGTATAAACTAGGAGAGAAGTATTAATCCACATGAAGATTTGGAATGCTTTTACTAAATGATAAAGAATTTTTAATTTTTACAAAAGTCTCAGACACCTGTTTATTTTTTTATGCAATAGTTAGGGAGAAATAAGCTCAAATATTATATTTGGATGAGATGGGGTCTCTGATGAGAAAAATTCTGCAGTATATTTTTCATGAAAGCATAAAATGTCCACCTTATATATTAAGTTAATAAGACTACTAAAGTTAATTTATATATCATTTCAAAATTTATAAACTAATCACAGTCATATTTATACTAATTACTGATTTACTAAACAAGTAAATAGATAAAAGTACAAATAAAAATCTTATAAAATTCTAAGAATACATTCACACACATGCACAAATACACACACAATATTGTCCTTCAAATAAGTAACAAGGATTATAAAGCTGAAAAACATCAAATAAAATCTAACCTTGTGTTGTCTGTTACAGTCATATCTAAAACACATTAATAAAGAAGTATGGAAAATGAAATTATCAAAGGCCATTTATTAAGCTAAGACTGACCAAGGTAAGGAAAATATGTTTAACAAAACAGACTTTAAAAGCATTGCCAAGGAAAAAGTGATTCCAGAATTATTCAGAATTATAAGATAAAATTTGTCCAATTTTAAAAAACAGATTGTACTCTTGGCGTTTAATCTCAAGTCTTTGCCTAATTAAAGGTTACAAACTTTTTTCTTGTGTTTCCTTCTAAAATTTTATAATTTTAGACAAAATTTTATAATTTTGACGTTTCAAGTTAATTTTTACAAGCTGTGTAATTTATGGATTGGACACTTTTTTCTGCCTTATAGATTTCTAATTATTTCCAATACTATGTGTTGAAATGATCTCAACTGCTTTATCTTTGCTAGTATGTATGAATTAATTTTGTGTTCTCTATGATCTACTCATCTTTTCTATCTTCATGCCAATACTATGTATTTTATATGGCTGTAGCTTTATATTAGCTCCTGAAGCATGGTTTGGTCAGAGTTCCAATTAGTTTTTCCCCAAAATATTTTTGGCTATGCTACTTTCTTTACATTTCCAAATGAATTTTAGATTGTGATTGTGATTTGCTTTAAAACAGCGCCAAAATTTTTATTGTAATTGTAATGAATCTGTAGAATGATCTGCAAAAACCTGAAATCTTCAGTCACTATTGTTTCTTCTGATCTCTGAACGAGTTGTATCTCTACATTTACATAGTTATTTTATTTTTCTTGAGTATATTTTGTTATTTTCACTGTGGTTTCTTTCAACATTTTTGTCTGAGCTATCCTTAATATTGTGATTTTATAAATGATATCTCCAAAGTACTACAAATGGAAATCTTATGTGTGTATTTTACTGATTTCTACTTTAAATGTGTAGTTGTTAAAAAGAATGGATAACAATGTTAACTTTTTTAAATTTATAGGTTGGGCATATAACTCAGCAGTACAGCACCTGCCTGGCAAGTGCGATTTCCAGTACCCTTCCCCAAAAAGAAAAAGAAAAGAACTTTTTGGGGCTTTTACTTTTATCCCAAAATGAAGTTTATCTTGGTAGACATACTCTTTATACTTAGCAGAGTTTTCATATTTGCTGAAACCATGTACAATGTCAATTATTTTGAGACAGCTGTTTGCATAATTAAATTTTCCCCATCATGGTTCCCCAGTTCCCAGACCATGAAACAGAACCAGTGCATGGCCTGTTATGAACCAGTTGCACAACAGGAAGAGAATGGAGAGTAACTGAGTAAATATCCTTCCATATTTACAGCAGCACCTCATCACTCAAATTACCACAATCACTGAGCTCCACCTCCTGTGATTAAGTTAAATTCTCAAAGGGAGTGAACCACACATTTGAACAGTCTAAGTTATACACTCCTCAAGGGAATCTAATACTTGATGATCTGGAATGGAACTGAGGTGGTGATGGTAGCACCAGGGAAACACAGATTAAAATTAGACCACAGTTTTGAGTGAATAAAGGCCATCATAGTATGAGCCTGCTTTACAAACTCATATCAAAACCCTACAAGCGAGAGTTGAATTAATTTAAGTTACATCTAGTGGCAAGCTTTATAGTAGCTACTGAGTTTATATACTTCAATTATAGAGCTGCATCTAATACCAGCCTTTAAGATAGTATGTGACACTTATTTTTCCTATGTGTGAGCAATATATTATTTTCGATGTTTTTCCCACCCTCATCTGTTTCCCACACTGCCTACTTGTATCAGTCAAATTGTTGGTAGGTCTACGTAATAACCTGAGCCAAAATGAGTAAAAATAACACGCATCATTAGAGAGTGTATTTTTAATGTTGAAAACATCAAAAATCTAGTCTTTTAGCAGAAAATTAATTAACATTTTACAAAGTTTGCAAACAAACATGTAATTCATCATAACACATAAATAGAAGCCTCATTAGATAAAATAGATTTCCAGTTTCCAATTTTGAAAAAAAATAATTATTTTTATTCTACATTTTCAGTTTCCTTCAATATACAACTCTTTTCATACCTGTATATCATAATATTGGTTCCTCTTTTTTTCCTAATCTCCTTCCCTTCCCTTGATCTCTCTTCCTCTCCCTTTTTACAAAGTTTTGCTTCCAACATATCCCTTTTTATCCTTTTTTTCCAGTTTCCCTTCCTTTCTGTCCCCTTTCCCTCCTGGCTTTCCCTAGTTCCTCTTTCCTATTGAATAATTTCTTCTTATTTCACAATATCTCTTATACATTTTGGTTCTTATTTGCATTCCAGTTTCTCACACAAGAAATAAAATGTGATGTTTACACACATATGTCTGATTTATTTCACTTAACAGTACGGTTTTAAGGTATGTTCATTTACCTAAAGATGTCTTTGAAAGTGTCTGGAAAGTGTCTTCCAAAATGGTAAAGGACACAAAGATAAGACAACAGGACACTCCAAGACAGTCAATAAAGGAAAGATTCATTTAAAAGCAGATACCATGAGTCCTACTTAAACTGTGAGTTCATTGTAAGGGGGATTCACATACCCCAGTCCACTTTGCCTAATATGTTGTGACCAGCTGTTCAATGAAGCCATAAACATTTCAAAACTGCTTTGCCAAATGGAAAAAGTGCCCTGTCTTTTAAGACAAGCTTTTGCAGTTTCTCAAAAGTAAAAAAAAAAAAATCAACTCAAAAAAAGAAGCAGTTATTGAAACATTATCAAATATCTGTGCTGAGAATATCATTCATAATGACTTTCCACATCACTAAACCAGAGCCTTCTATCGATGTTAAAGTTGATCATGTCTCTTATGAAAGATGTTTGTATTGAATTTTTAAGAGATGCTGTAAGTTCAAAAGATGACCTGCGTTTCTTTTTGGCTAGCATCATAACTTGATGCATTGATGAAATAGCAGGGGATATTGAGGACATTTGTTGGAGAGGACTAAGGAGTCACTGTGGTATGCAATCCAAATTGATAAGTCTACCAACATTAACAACAAAGCAACAGGGAATTTTTGGTGTGTGCTATATTTTGCGGGAGGGTGTACATGAGTGCATGTTATGTGCATTTTTTTGTTGCCAACCAGCACCATGACTGCAAAACTGTTCAAATCAGAAAAACTGACTTGGTCATTTTGTATTATAGGCACAGATGGAATGGCTCCCACGACTAGATAGCTTTCTGGTTTCACTATTCAGGCTAAAGATGTTGCTTCTGAGTGTGAGTCTACGTACTAAATCATTCACAGACAAATACTGGCTAGTTGGAAAATAAAATCTGAACTTAGAATTTTACAGGATGTGATTAAAGTGATAGGACACACTAAAGCATGTGCTTTAATTCATTTATGTTCACACAGATTAGTGAATAGATGGATACAGAGCACATACAACTTTCTTTTACACAGAAGTAAGATGCTTTTCTAAAGGTAGATCACTGGAAAGAGATTTGAATAATGAGAATCACTCCAGAGATTTCTATTAACAAAATCATCATAATGGCAGCACATTTACTGCCATGGAAGGTGTCACAAAACTTATTACAGTGGCATAACCAACTTTTTCAATAAACTCAATCTGTCACTTCTGGAGAGAATAGCTGTGCAAATCAGCAGATAAAGTGCCTGTATTCAATACCAACTTGAACTATGGAATGATGAGTGAAAACTTGGATTTTAGACAGGTTTCAAATCTTAGCACAGTTTAAAAAAATAAAACAATGACTCAAGACTTTCCTTCACTATCTAGTTCATCTTTCAAAAGGGTTTGAGCCTTAGTTCTCATCCACTAAAAGACTTCCAAAATGGGAACGAATGCATGCCTAAAACATTGTTTAGTAATCTAGGTGAATCAACTTTGTTTATGATCAAGAAAACTAATTGCTTGAGATCACAAATGATGAGGCATTAAAAGTATATTTGCAACAACTTCAAAGCACTGATAAGCCTACTTCAGTTTCCAACATCCTAGCTTTGTGAACCTGTTTCCAATAGGGGCATCAGCAATGATGTCACACAATGAGTGTCACTGTCTTCTATGCCCCAGATGGGACTGCATACATTCAGAAAACCAAGCTCACAGCTCCCACCAATTTTGCATTATGGTGACTCATATAATTATTTTACTATATATTATGATGTAATAACAGTAGAAATAGGTACACAGTAGCATAATGTGCTTATATTGCCTCCTCACTTCCCTGTCCCGAGAAAAATGGTCTTCCATGAAACTGATCTCTGGTGGCAAAAAGGTTAGGCTTCAATGTTCTAGATTATTGGTTTTGTGTCTAAATTAATTTGTTTTCTATTGCCTTCTACTTCTGCAACCATTTGTCCATTGTATTTTGAAGCTATGAGTTAGAAACATCACTTTTAACCATTATGCCTCCCTGACAAATTGAATTGAATTTTTATTATAAAATATTATTCTTTAACTATGGTTTACCTACAAGTTCTTCATCTGAGAGTCTATTTTCTCAATATTAAGGTAATTCCTATAGCTTTTTATACTTAATATTTCTATGGTATATCATTTACTTTCTTTTTTTATTTTTTTTTTCACTTTTCAACCTCTGTCTTTACTTTGAAATTTGTCACTGGAATCAACACATCATAAATCAGGATTTTCTTATCAATTTCTGATCGTTTTGGCTTCTATTTAAATGTGTAATACATTTGTGTTTCATAGAAATATCTACATGGTTGACCTTAGCCTATCATTTAATAGTGATTTTTATCCCTTTTCCATCTGGTTTTTGTTCTTGTTTCTCCTTTTCTGCCTGAATTTTAGTCAATTAAATATTTTAATATTCCATTTCATCGATTGACATTTTCATCAATTCAGCTTTGCTCATTTTCTTCATTGCTCTAGAGACTGAAATATATTTTCAACTTTTCATAAGTTACTTGGAATCATCATGAAACCACTTCATGCAAATTGTAAAAATCTTACAGCTGTGTATTACTATTTTTTTCTTTACAAAGTGATAGCAGTCATATGTGCTTCATCTAGTATATCATAAATCACAAGGAAGTGATATAATTTGTCTTTCATAGTTATATGAATTAAAAATAAATAATATGTTTTATGCTCATAGAGACACATACAATTACAAATGCTCTAATTTTTTATAAATAATCTCTTCTCATCTTCTCCTTTTGCCTATCTTGTAATCAAGTCTGTTGGTTTTAAGCTTTCAAGTGAAATTTAAATTTGTCTGGATCAACTGCATATTTTGATGTTTTGGGGTCTTAAAAGAAGGAGCATAAAGCCATTATTATGATTTAGCACAGGATTTGTTGTTGTTGTTGCTTAGGTAAGTTCTTTAACATATGT
Source organism: Dolichotis patagonum (assembly GCA_004027295.1). Classification (NCBI taxonomy): domain Eukaryota; kingdom Metazoa; phylum Chordata; class Mammalia; order Rodentia; family Caviidae; genus Dolichotis; species Dolichotis patagonum. The sequence goes on along the minus strand of PVJX010027678.1, from coordinate 6,001 downwards.
ACAGAAATGTAGGATTCTGAAAAATGTTAAAATTAGGAAAAGTAGGTTTATTTTCAAATTGATTCTACTAGATGACTTTAATAAAATTATCAATCTGTTTCAGTTTTAAGTATAACCTTCATGTATTGGCTATATTTTCTGGAAGTTTTGTTCTCAGTATAAAATAAACTGAAATAATGCATCTGAAATAATTATAGACCATAAAAGACAGAAAACATAAAAAATGATTATCAAGTAATCAGTGCTTAGATCACTGATTCTCCTAATATATTGCAATGATTGCTAAAAAATAATCATGATGAATAAATAGACTACAAAGCTTACAATTTCTATTCAGACTTTCTATATCAGCCAAAACATAGAGCTTTATTACTTTGCCTGTAAGATAGTATACTCATATCATATTGAAGCTGTAACTAGCAAGCAAAACACATTTCTGCTTACCCAAATATAATTGGACTTCATGTAGACACATTTTTATATTATTTCAAACTCAAGCATTTAAATCAGAGATATTCCATTATACAGTATTAAAATAACTTAACCTCTAAATTTAGATAGCTCAAAACTTCTGAAGAATAAATTCACAATGACTACCTTAGTAGTGTGAACAAATCACAGAACAGCATCATAAGTTTGGATTTTGAAATGTCCTATATCAAATCACATTTCTATCCTGTATAGAATCATATTCGCTCACATGTCATCTCAACATGTAAAACATTTTCCAATAAGAATAATTTTACATAGTAGGACAGTATCACGTCTTGATGAGTTTGGAAAAGATTTTCACTTAAGTGTAAAATAGACTGAAAAATTTAATAGAAATGGGTTAAATTTATTTTTAGGAGAGTGATAAATCAAGTATGAGAAAAATGTATCAAAATTATAGACTATAGGGTAAGAAAATCAGCAATCATACCAGTCTTTGTGAAGCAGAAACATAAGAATATATTTTGAACAAAATACAAAATGTAGAAAATGTGATATAGAAGAAATTCACTCATGGTGATACATTTTACATAGTTTTAAAAAAACTTTATGAAAAATTACCATTATAAATATTATGTGACATGTAAACATTGTTTCTTCATGTTTTCACCTATAATGAGAATGGGTATCAATTTCCCCACTTTAACGGTAACGTTACAGGTAGATCCAGGCCTCTCCCCATGAGTCAGTGCCATTTGCAGACTGGGAGGAGAGAAGGCCACACCAGGAAGCAAGACCAGTCTGGGAACCAGCGCATGCCTGGGCTGCTGCTGGACTGGGAACCACCAGACCCCAGCCCCTTCTGGCACGCAGGCCGGCAAACAAGAAGTACCGATCCCCGTCACCCCCATGCATCCCATAAGTGACCGGCTTATCTGGAGAAACAGGCTGTGAGGATAGCTGTCAAGGTGCAATGCAATTGGATGCCTGTGGTGTTTGGTGTTTCACTGACATTGCAGGGCTAAGGCCAGTGCTCTGATCATAAGTTCAGAGGATAGTTGTACACAGTGTGGCATCTAGGGGGATCTACTTCTGGGGGTTGTAGCCGTTGTTCATTCCCTACGTTCTTGTTTTGAAGTCCTATATCTATATCATTTCCATTGTTTTGTTGGGTTAGGTTTTGCTCTTTTTTGTTTTGTTTGTGTTAAATAAGATGGCAGTAGCAGCTGTTCAAAGATAGCAAGATACATTTTGGTAGCAATTTTGGATTTACTACTGGCTTGTTTTGAGCATTCATTGTCTTGTTTTTATTGTTTTTATTCTATTCCTTTCTGTTTGATTCTTACTGTCTGAAGTTATCCATAGCTATTTTGAAAATATCAAAAGTATGGTAACTATTGTTGATTTTGTAATGTTTTGAAGTCTTGTATTACAAAACTGCTTTGTTTTGATTAGTTTTATTCTGTTTTATCCTCTTTAAAATAATTTTTTAAAAAAGATAACGTTACACTACTATTTGTTTTCTCAAAATCAAGTGTGGCAAGTAAAGGTACTCATGGTTCAAAGCGTCTATGTGTAATTTTTATAAATTTTTCTTTCTTCTTTGTAGTGATTCAATCAGGATAATGCACATCTATCTCCTCAAATATTGTCATCTTTATGTGTGATAAACTCTTCCATCATGTCACATGATTTTTGTGACAAGACCTCATGTACAATTTCTAGAACTGAACATTTTCAGTCCACATATAAGTGAGATCATACATATTTTTCAGTGTGTGGTTTATTTAGCCTATGTCCCAGCCCCTCAAGGTTGTGGCATATGACAGCATCTCCTTATTTGTTATACATGTGTAGCACATTTTCTTTATTCATGTGACAATCAAAGGGCACGTAGATTGGTTCCCTGCCTTCACTATTGTGAATAGTGGTGCAATGAACATGTAGTAAAGACAGCTTTATGAGACGATGTTTTATTTTCTTCATGATTTTACTCAGAAGAAGGGTTTATATGGTTTAGATGGTAGTTTTATTTTTAATTTCTTCAGGTATCCCACATACTCTTCTCCTTTTCTGAATGGCTATGCCAAACTATCTTCTTGCCAACAGTATAGTAAGTTTACATCTTCACACTCTTGACAGTATTTGTTGTTTCTTGGGAGTTTTTATTATTATTGTAAGAGCCATGCTATTAGGAAGTGAGATAATGTATCATACTGGTTTTAATCAGCCCTTCCCTGATAGTAAGTAATGTTTAGACCATTTTCATATGCCCATTTTCTATTAATTTGTCTTCTGAGAAGAAATCTTCATTTGCTTTCATTCTTAAAATTAGTTTATTTGACTTTCTGTTGTTAAATTAGAGGATTACATTATATGATTGAATACTAACTGTTATGAGATGAGAGGTTTGTAAATATTTTTCCCAGCCAATAAGGTGTCTTTTATATTTTGTTTATTTTTTCCTTTGTTGTGCCAAAATTTTTTCAGTTTAGGGTAGTCCCATTTTTTTTTTATTTTTGTGTTTGTACCCTGAACTGTTGGTGGTTTATTTCCTAAAAAAAAAAAAGTCACTGGCAAGGCCAGTGTCAAAAAGATTTTCCTCTACATTCTCCTCTAAGAGCTTTATAGTTTTAGGCCATAAGTTTTTGTTTTTCATCCATTAAATCCTATTTTCTGCATTCTACTACTGTGCTTTGTAAAACACAGAAAGTGGTTTTCTGCACACACAGAAAGTAAAGGTCCATCATCAGTGAATGTTTCTGTCATATTCTTATGCCTATAAATATTAACTGCAGCAAGATCATTTCAAAATAAATTTCTAAGATGCAGTCCATTGTTTATGCTAAGCAAAAAAAAAAGATCTAGTGATTCAAATACAGAGATGGAAAATAGTCATTATTATTTACATTTCTTATCTGCAAAACATTCATGATTCCAGGTGACTCACTTAACTTCTCAAATGCTGAAGTGTGCAATTAATAAAATGATATTAGGTTACTTTTTTGGGTGTAAGTGGGTAAGCCAATTAGTTATTTCAAAACATGATTACTAAAATAAGAGCATTTTAAACACTATCAACTTTTATACCATTAGGTCAAGATAAATTTTTAAAACAACTTTGTTTTTCAGCCTGTTTCTTTTAAACATGTAAATTTGCAGTATTAATTTTTATTTCTTCATTACTTTTCACACAAGTAAATTATGGTTCTAATTTTACAAGTCACCTGCTGTCTAATTTTCAATGTCCTTCATCCTTTTCACTTTAATATCAAACACCTTATAATGGCATATTGAAAAAAGAAACTTCTCTCAAGGTGGAGAAATAGAAACACTCAGGAGGCTGAGGCAGGAGGACCATCATGAGTTCAAGGCCAGCTTGGAAACAGTGATTTCAAGGTCAGCCTTAACTACATAGTAAGACCTTGCCTCAAACTTTTAATAAATTAACAAATAACAAATTTCTCAAGGTATTTCATTACTTTAAATTCACTGTGTAACTTGCATAGTTGCCAAAATAAATTATTTTTATACATTATGCTTTCTTCATTTACAATACTTTTCAAAATTCTATCTTTTCCTAGAGGAAAAACTGTAATACAAGCTTCTGAAAGATACTACTTTTAATTGAACCCAGCATAAAAATGACTTCTTTTCCTATTACTTATAAAACTTACAAAAATTTATGGTTTTCTGCCCCTGCTATGTGTTCCAATTCAAGTATAAGTTATACTTTCCTAAGTACAATATTTTTCCTGTTGCTGAAACAAAACTCAGATTGCTCCAAAACATAATATGGTATTAACAGTACTAATCGAACTCATTCTTTGAAGTAATGAACACAACAATGCCTTCACTGAATAAGACATACTGTTTGGAGGATGAATCAGAGCATAATTTAATTTTCTAAATATCTTTTGCTTTATCTATAGGGTCCCGGGAGATAACATACTACAGGACTCAATTATTTAAAGTATATGTAATATGTATGTATCTAATATTTATTTCATTTATTAAGAATTCTAACAAGTAGATATTATATAATCCATTTGAAGATTATAACCACAAATTTAAGTGATTAAGTATATTTTTGAGGCATCTGACAATTTAAAATAGAATAATCTGGTAAAAAAAAATTATGATACCATAAAATAAATCAATAATTTCACTAGTAAATCATATCTACTTGATATTTATATAACATTTTACCTTGTCATAGCAAAATATGTAGCCTTTCCAAGCATCAATGGAAGGTACACAAACATAGACCACATTTTTAGCCATAAAACAATGTTCAAGAAGTATAAACACTGAGGTCCTCAAGATCATATTCCAACACAATGGAATTAAATTGGAAATAAGAAGAGTACTAGAAAATTCTCTAAATAATTAGCAATTGAAATTGTACAGCACTAGTAGAAAATTTCATGAATCTAAAACAAAACATTAAGAAAAATAAAAATAGGTAAATGAAAATAGAAATAAAACAAATAAAAATTATAGGAAAATATTTACCCAATGCTGAGAAAGAAATTAAGAAAATTTATCACTCATGTTATAAAAAATATGTCAAATAAATAATCTAGCCTCTTACTTCAAAAAACTAAGAAATAAATTACAAAATAAATTACAAAGTAAATCTTTCTCTCTCTCTCTCTCTCTCTCTCTCTCTTCAGGCTGCTCTGATGTGAGCAGTGTTTGTCTCCCATTGCTCTCTTCCATGCCATTTCTTTAATGAAGCTGGCTAACCAAGAACTGAGACCACAAACCAAAATAAAATTCCTCACCCTGATATTGTGTGCTTTAGGTACTTTTGTCAGAGTGATGAGAAAGTGACTAACACCCTGAGAAAACAGAGTGAATTATAATCTAAATAATGAAGTTTGGTTAGTAATAAAGATTATTAACCAAGCATTGATTCATAATTTACAGCCAATGACTATGCAAAAACAAGATGTTAATAATGGAACTATAAGGATGGGAAGGAGACAAGAGTATATGGAATTATTTTTTTCAGGAAAAAAAATTTCTTAAAAAAATTATTAATTATATTATTAATAAAATGAATAATGAATGTAAACAGTCAAATGATAGTTAATCAGATAATGTTTTCAAAGTAGGTACAGTGAAATACATATTAAAATTTATGATATAGTCTGAGGATGTAGCTCAGCAGTAGAGCACTTGCTTAGCATATACAGGCCTTAAGTTTGGTCCCCAGAAGTCTCCCAGAAAGCAGCATATCAGGCTGTCTCTTTGGGACCCGAAACTCTCGGACCCACAGAGTGGCCCGGGCTGTTTGGATTGGGAATATTGTGGAGACTGGCATCTTAGCCAGGTCTGTTTGGGACCAGGAACTTTTCAGAAACCAACATTCTGGCCTGACTCTTTGGGACCTGTAGGCCCTTCACTCGCAGGGAACATCCTGGAGACCTGCCTGGGACAAAGCAAGGTGGTCTGGCCTGCCTGAGATTCCACAGGCTCCGGGGTGGCCACACCCAGCATTCACCTTACAACTTAGGGAGCCAGGAGCCCACAGAGGGGAGTTAGGACCCTGTGAGGACGCCAG
>PVJX010027677.1:0-24604 GCA_004027295.1 Dolichotis patagonum | reverse complement strand
GGAATCTCCACACTGATTTCCACAGTGGCTGCACCAGACTACACTTCTACCAAAAGTAGAGAAGAGTTCCTTTTTCCCCACATCCCCTTCAGTATTTGCTATTGCTTGATTTATTAATGGCAGCCATGGTTTCTGGAGTGACATGGAATCTTAGTACTGTTTTAATTTGCATGTTTTGGATGAACAGTGGCGTTGAATACTTTGTCATGTATTTACTTGTCCTTTATATTTCTTCAACTGAAATGTGAGTATTCATCTCAGATGACCATTTTTGAATTGGTTTATTTGAATTTGTGGGGCTTGATCTTTCAATTATTTATATGTTTTAGATACAAATCCTTTGAGGAACAACTGGCTAATTTTTTTCCTTTCCTAATTTTTTCTACTCTGTAAGTTGTCTTTTCACTCTGTTGTGATTTCTTTGGTTGTACAAAAGCTTTTTAATAAGGTGATATTCAATTTATTGATTCTTCAGAGTAGTTCCTATACAGTCTGGATTTTGCTCCTGAACTGCCAGGTATACCTGTCTTCCAGATTTGTATCTACTTTCTCTTCCAAGGATTTAGTGTTTCTGTTTTAATATTTAACTCTTTGGTCCATTTACATTTTAGTTTACTTCATGTTGATACAAATGGGTCTCATTTTAGTCTTTGTCATATGAAGAAACAGCACCATTTATTATAGCCATTTATTAAATTTCCAGTACCATTTATTAAAGAAACTACTTTTCATCTAGTAAACATGTTTGGCTCCTTCCTCAAAGGTAAAGTGGCTGAGTGTGTTTGGAGTTGTTTCTGCATCTTCTAATCTGTTCCACTGATCCTCAAGTCTCTCTCTCTTTTTTTGCCAATACTATGCTTATTTTATCACAGTAGTTTTGTAGCATAATTTCATGTCAGAGCTTGTGATGCTTTCTGACTTACTTTTGTTGCCTGGAATTTCTTTACTGTTCTAGGACTCTTCTGGTTGCAAATGAATTTTAGAAATGTTTTCTATAGTTCTGTGAGGTATGGTAAAGATATTTTGATTGGAATTGCATTAAATCTATATAACAATTTTGGGAGTAAGGCATTTTCACTATGTTAGATCTTCCTACTCATAAATAGGGGAAATCTGTTCATTTTTTAATATTCTCTTTGATCTCCTTTTTCAGAGTATTTTAATTTTTAATGTATAGATCTTTTATTTCCTTTGTTAGATTGATTCCTAAGTATTTCATTTTTGGATGCTATTGTAAAGGATATGGTTTTCCTAATTTCTCTCACTGTGAGTTTTTTGCTTGTGTGCAGGAATGTTATTGATTTTTGAGTGTTGACTTTTAATGCAGCTACAATACCAAATTGGGTTATTAAATCTTTTGGTAGAGTTACTGGGGTCTGCTATATAGTCAGTGGAGTTTTTGAGGTCATGTACAGTATTGTGGCTTCTGCAAATAATGATAATTTTACTTTTTCCTTTCCTATCCTTATCCCTTTATTTGTCTCTCTCATATCTTTGCTCTGGCTAATGTTTCCAGATATATATGGAATAGAATTGGTGATGGTGGACATACTCCTCTTGTTCCTTAGTTTAGAATGAAAGCTTTCAGTTTTTGACCACTTAGTATGATGTTAGCTGTCAGTTTGTTATAGACAGCTTTTATCAGATTGAAATAATGCAATTTCTGTAGAGTTTTTTTTCCATGACTGGATATTGCACTTTGTTAAATGCCTTTTCTGCATCTATTGAGATAATCATATGATTTTTTTTGTCTTTGGTATCTGTCTTAGTTACTTTTTACTCATTGCTGAGACAAAATACCTGATGCCCAAAGTTGGGAATGGAAAAGTTTATTTCTTACAGTTTTTGGAGGTTTCAGTCCATACTCAGTTGGCTGCAAGGCAGGGTGGCATTGTGGGCCCTCAGTTATTGGCAGCTGCAAACAGCAAGCGGAAACCAGCAAGAGACACCTTCTTCCTGCAAGTACATCACATCCTGGCTCCACCCCTAGGAGGGTGTAGCACTGACACTACCAATCCAAGCACTAGACAATGAACCAATCACAAATGCACAATGCAAATACATGAGGCCTGGGGGCACCAACATAAACCATGGCAGTACCATTAACACACACATTTGTTGATTTACATATGTTGAACCATCCCTTCATCCTTGGGATATATCCTACTTATTCATGGGGTGTAATCTTCTTGATGATTTCCTGCACTCTGTTTGCCAGTATGCTATAAAGAAGTTTTGCAACTCTGTTCATTAGGATGATTGTTTTGTAGTTTTCTTTTGCGGTTGTGTTCTTCTCTAATTTTGGAATCAGGGTAATTCTTACTTCCATGAATGATTTCAGAAGTATAGCTTTCCATTTGATTTCCTTAAAGAATTTTAGCACTCATGACATTAGTTCTCTAAGTTACTTGTAGAATCCAACAGTGAATCCTAGGGTTTGGGTTTTATTTTGTTAATAAGATTTAAATTTCATTTTTAATTCCATTGATTGATATTGGGTTATTTATAACTTTTATATGATCTTGATCTAGTTTGGCAATTTGATTATATCTAGGATTCTATCCATTTCTTTTGTGTTTTCTGTTTTATTAGAGTATATCTTCACATAATAGGTAGATTGATCTTCTGGATTTCTATATGATCCTCTGTGATTTTTCCCTCTTTTATTACTAATTGTTTGAATTTCTGTTTTTTGTATCTCTTTGGTGATTTTGGTCAATGGTTTGTCAATTTTATTCTTTCAAAGAACCAAGTTTTTGATTTGTTGATTCTTTATATTGTTTTCTTAATCTCAATTGCATTAATTTTTGCTCTTATCAATATAATTTCTTCTGTTATACTAACTTGGAGTATGATCTCCTCTTCTAGAAGTTTGAGGTTCAACATTGGGTTGTTTATTTGAGCTCATTATGTTTTCCTGATGTGATAGTTCATTGCTATAAATTTCCCTGTTAAGGCTGCTTTCAGTGCATCCCATAGGATCTGGAATGTTTTATCATCATTTTTGTTTAATTGTATACACTGTTTAATTTTGTATTTTGTTATCTCTGTGCCTCATTGGTTGTTCAAAAGTGTATTGTTTAATTGCCATGTGTTTATGTACTTTTGTGGTTTCTTCTGCTTTGGAAGTTCAGCTATATTGCACTATAATCAGATAGTATGAATGGGGTGATTTCAATTCCTCTGCATTTACATAAGCATGTTTTGTGGGCTAATATGTGGTCTATTTTAGAGGACATCTCATCTGCAGCTGAGAAGATTATGTATTACTGTCTTTGGGGGTGAAACACAAGTCCTTTTGCTCATATGCTTGGTTTAATTCTGATATTTCATTGTTGATTTTTTTTCTAATTGATCTATCTATTTCTGAGAATGGTGGATTAAGTTTCCTCATTACAATTGTGTTATTGTTTATTTGGCTTTTCATGTCTGTTAATGATTGTTTTACATAGTTGAGTGTACCTGTGTTTGGTGCATTTATATTCATGAATGTTATACCTTCTTGGAGTTTTCCCTTAAAAAGCTTGTAGTGACCTTCTTTATCTCTTTTTATAACTTTTGGCTTGAAGTTTACATTGTCTGGAAGGAGAACAACTACCTCTGCTTTTTTGGGGGGGTTCCTATGGCATGGAGTATTGTTTTCAATCCTTTGCCTGTTAGTCTATGAATTTCTTTGTAGCTTAAATGTGTTTCATGAAAGCATCATATTATTGGATCTTGTTTCTTTTTTTAATTTTATTTTAGAGAGGGTAAAATTAAACACAACAAAAGAGAACACAATAAAGTAATGTAAGAGACATAAATTTCAAAGCAAGACAATCAGAGATCTTCACTATCTATCATATTATCTCTTGTTTTCTTCCAAATAGTTGTCCAGATTTTCAGATACAGAGAATTCGCACAAAACAACATCGTATAGAGCTGATCTGAACAGGATGAGGAAGGCATTTTAGGTCTTCAAGACCAGACAATAGGGAAGCCAACAATGGCTGTCATAGTGTCCCTCATTGTCTTCAAAATAGCTGACCATACCTTCATGAATGTTGAAATTAAACAAAATAAAACAGGCTAAAATCACTCTGAACAAAGAATGATAGTATTGCTGGATTTCATATCATGATGCTACAGAATCAGCACTGGGTACCCTAGTGTCTCTTATTCTTCAAAGTAGTTGTTCATTTCATCATGCATTATATAATCAGTTCTCATAAACTGTTTATAGGTTCTATGCATGCATGACTCTCTACATGTATATATATCCTTTCTGTATTAGAGGGAAAAACAAAATGTACCAAGACAAAACAAAACAGATTCCTATATAAACATGAAACAAAAAAGTCATATAAAACCACAGTACAAGGTGATCTACAATGGTGATTATGATGTCTCTTGTTATCTTCAACAGAATTGTCCATATCATCAGGCATAATATAATTAAATATAGCAGTACATAACAATATTAATAAAAACAAAACATCATAGCCAGTGTAAAGCTTTAAAAGTAGGTAATAATCAAACCAGAGTGGGTATTCTAGTGAATCTTGTCATCTTCAGCATAGTTGCCTATACTCTCAGACTTGATACTATCAATATAACAGGTTTGAATAAAATCTGTCAGTACAACACAGCAATCTAACAAACCAGATACAAATAAGATCAGTCATGATAAAACAATGTAAGTTATACAGGGCTTCAGATTAAGTTAATAGGAAATTAAATATGATTACTGTAATATATCCTGCTATGTTCAGAACAGCTATCTGTGCCCTCAAATTTAGTACAAATAGACAGACTGGAACAGAATATAATCCATCTAAACAGAGTGGTGTGAATAATGTGGGTTTTAGATCCTGATACACTATTAACAATACCCTTTGCCTTCTTTTTTAAGACTATTCCTTCTGTTTCACCCCCACAGGTTGCTGCACATTTTGGGTCCCACCAAACCCCTCAGTTTTTAGATTGGGGGGTAAGCCTGCTATTTACCTAAGTGGTTCTGAATCTTCTCACTCCTGGACTTGATCTCAAGTTGTATTCTTTTACCTATAAAAGCCTCAAGGTTTTCCTTCATTATAGCTGAGTAGTTCTCTTCTGCACACAAGTAACCTGTCTTTCCAACCTATATGCAGGTACTGGTTGAATTGCCTTTATTTCTCTCTGGTTCCCTGTCACATACAGCATTGTTTTCTCATATTTGATTTTTGGCCCATAAACCCTTTTTCAGGTTAATTATATTTCCTATACAGAGCACCTCGGTGGACTCTACCTCCAGATCTACTCTGCCTGTGTTTCTTTATTTTTCTTTTTTTTTAAGATTATAGCCAACCTTCTCTGCCTCATTTCTGCTATGCTATTTTTCTGCCAATGGTTGTCTACTTTTCTCCTTCATTCCACTGTCTGCCCTGTTCATTGAGGCCTCTCTGCCTCTGTTCCTGAAATCCTGGTAGTTTCTTTTCTCTCTCTTTAGAATGTCCTTCAATATTCTCTGTAGGGTTGGATTGGTGGTCACAAATTCTCCCAGTTCCTCTTTGTCATGGAAGCATCTTGTTTCTCCATTAATTTCTAGAGCAAGTTTTGCAAGGTATATCAATCTGGGCTGGAGGTTATTTTCTTTCAGAGCTTAGGTTACTTTGCTCCAAGCTCTTCTTGATTTAATGGTCTGTGTCAAGAAATCTACCATGATTTTGATGGGTTTTCCTTTATAGGTGATCTGTTTCTTTTCTCTGACTGCTTTTAAAATTCCGTTCTTATATTGAATTTCTGGGATCTTGATTATTATGTGTCTGGATGTAGTTCTGTTTTGGTTGGAGGTGGCTGGAGTTCTGTATACCTCATACATCTGAGTATCATTTCCTTTTCTATGCTTGGGAAGTTTGCTTAATTATTTCTGTGAATAGCCTTTGTAATTCCTTTGTTTTGACCCCTCTTCTTCATTCACGTTTTTTATTATTAGGTTATAGATACTTTTGTCATTTTCTAGCCTTTGTAACGTTACAGCCTGTTTCCTTGTTATTTTTAAGAGAACTTTCCTTTCATGATCACACATTGCAAACCTGTCTTCAAGTTTTGATAATCTATCCTTAGTTTCTTTCAAGCAGTTTTGAAAGTTTTCAATGGAGTTTTTAGTTTCTTGGTAATCTCTTTGAATCTGCTTCATGTATTCTAGGTTTTCTTTATATTCTTTATTGAACATTTCTCTCCTTTTTTTGTGTCCCTCCATTCTTCCATCTGTGTCTTCTTGAGAGGTGCTTAGCATTTCTTTTATTAATCTACTATATCTTGCTTTACTTGAATTAATATTTCAATTTTGAGCTTGTCTATGAGGTCCCAATGGTATCTTTTTATGTCCCCTGATGCCGTGTTTGATGTTGCATATCTGTTGTCCTCAATCTCTTTTGTATTTTCCTCTCCTGGATTAATATTCTTGGGGTTGGGGACTGGGGGCTTTTTCTTATTTCTTTCTCTTGTCATGTTTTTGGTTTCTTCCATACAGGTTTATAGTGTAGTTCCCAGTCCCTTTCCTTGTTGGTTTTGGTCTTCTGGAGCACCCAGGCTAGGGGTTTTTGTCCTCTCTAGTCCAATGTCAGAGACTGAGGTGCAGGCAGGGGCAGTGTATGCTGGCCCCTCCCCTCCAGGCCAGTCAATCATTGGGGGCCTTCAATGTGTTAGTGTGTACTGTGCATAGGGAATTGGTTTGGGATGATTTATTTGGTTCAGGTCAGGGATGTGACCCAGGCCAAGTAGATCCCACCAATCTGCTCTGGGAGGGCAGCAACCAAGTGAAGTCACTGACGTTCCTAGTTCAGGCTTGTGCTGCCTGACTCTAACATGTTGTCCAGTTCATCACCCCTTTCCCATGGGTGGGTCTTATTCCAGGCACTCACCATGAGTTAAAGCAGATCCCAAAGTGGTGGCTCCATTCTCTGTTGGGCTCCCCAACCTCAGACTTCATAGTGGCTGTGGAGTGATTTGGCAGAGCCTCTGGGCAAGTGGCGCATGGGGCGGTTCAGCTCCTCACACGGGGCAGCTCAGGCCAGTCTCAATAGCACAAGGCACAAGCTCACCTGCTCAGGCCAGTCATGGAAGGATGAATTCAGGTGGCTTAGCAAGAGCGCCATAACCACTAATCTTAGCTTCTCTAATTGTAGCCCTGGGACTTAGTGTTTGATCAGCTTTTTCCCTTCAGTTTCTTCCTGGGTTGAGAGAATCCATCTCTCTCTGTCCTGACCTCTCCAGGGTGTTTTATTCCAGCTTCTGAGCTGTCTTTCTTATAGAGGCTCCATATCGTACTGCTTACCGGTCCACTACCCTTACTTTGTTTGGATCTTGTTTCTTGATCCATTCTTCCAGTGTGTTTCTTTTGATTCATGAGTCAAGACTATTTACATTGTTGGTTATAACTAATATGCATTGACTTATCTTTTTCATCTTATTTTCCTATTGTTGATTTTCTGCTTTTCTTCTCTGCTTAATTACTTGCCCTGCTTGGTGACTTTTTTCTATTAGTGTTCTTGTGTTGTCTCTGTTATCTCTTTCTAATATATTCTTCAAAACATACTGAAGAGTTAAGTTTGGTGGACATGATTTTCTTCTGTTGTTCTTTGTAATGGAAGTGTCTTTATTTCTACATTAATTTTTCAAAATAATTTTGCAGGATACATAAATCTGGATTGAACATCATTTTCTTTTAGGACTCGAAATAACTCACTCTAAGGTCTCCTTGATTTGATGGCTTGTGTTGAGAAGTCTGTTGTGATTCTGATGCACTTTCCTTTATAAGCGATTTGTTTCTTTTCTTTAGCTGGTCTTAACATTTTGTTCTTGTGTTGAAATCCTGGAATTCTGACTATTTTTTTGCATGGGTGTAGATTTATTTTGGTTGTGGCTATTTGGGGTTCTATATGCTTCTTTTAGTTGCATGTCAAATTCTCTATCCTTTTCTGGGAAGTTTTTTTGCCATTATTTCTATGAAGAGGTTTTTAATGACTTTTGCATTGTCTCCAGCTTTCTCATTGCCTCTAATCAATTTTATGTTGTTGTTCTTTACTTCATCTTGTTGCTGTTGGATTGACTTTTCATGGTCTCTTGCTATTTTTAAGACACTTTTCTTTTCTGGTCTCTAATCACAAGGTTAGATCTGATATTTTATCCCTATCTTCATTTAAATTGTCGCATATATTTTCAATGGAGTTTTTAATCTTGAAATTTCTGTTTTGATATGTTTCATGGATTCTATTGCTTTTGTATTTTGGGCCTTCATGGTTTCCATTGTTAGCCTGGGTTCTTCTATTTTTTTATGTGTTTTCTTCAGTGTCTTTCCTTTTGATCCTCATTTATTTTTGCACCTAGCCTTTTCAATTTGTTTTTTTTTACTTCTGATGCTATCATTTCAGGAAGTTCCAGAGGTTGGTTTCTGACTTTATCTCTCTTTGTGCTCTTAACTTGTCCTGGGTGGGCTGGGGCTTTAGGGTTACATTTTGATTTTTTATGTTGTTGTTTTCTATTTTCTGTTTTTTTATTTTATTTTGTTCTCTGTGTGTATGCTTGTGGTTTGCTTACATTGGATAGCTTTAAAATATGGAGCACTTTGTGAATTTGTATGCCACCTTCATGCAAGAGCCATGTGACCTTTTCTGTATTGTTCCAATTGTCATGTATGAGCTGATGTAGTGAGCACTAGTATTTCTTGGCTGTATAATATTTTGAAAAATTTTTTCATATTAAAAGATACTTTCACTAAGTATTGTTAACTTTTTCTGATCAATGAAAGAATTAAAAAATAAACAGTGGCATTAATAGGGATATTAAAAGCCAGTAGAAATTAACCCTTACAGTTATTCTGTGATTGAGAAAACCAACTCTTGGTATTTTTATTCTGATATATGTGCAGTTATTCCCATCTAATTGGTACAGATGGGATTTTCTGAACTCAGAAATCAAGGCCATTTAGATTACAAACAGTTTTGCTAGAATGCATTAGGAGAAACTTGTGTCAATCATTTTAAAACCCAAAAGACCTTTAAGAACTTGAAGAATCTCTTTAAAACAGAGTAGCAAACTTATACTAACTCTGGTCATGGAAAAATTCTTTTAGTAAAGTTGATTCTGTGGTTAGGTTTGGTGTATAAAGAACCACTTTATTAGAGTATTACAGCCTTTTTTCAATTATTGATCTGTAGAAAGGTTTACAGAGAATTTAAAGTTTATAATCAGTGAACATTTTAAATACTGGATATTGATGAGTACAAATACTTGTAAAAATGTGTTAGAATAGAAGTGACTACAAGGAAAGGCATTTTCTGAAACTAGCCTTTAACCTGAGGGCCTAAAACAAAAATATCATAGAATATACTAGTCAAACAGATTTCACCACTGAGGTTTCAATTAAAAGTATAATGTTGGAAAAAAATTAACTATGGTTATTTTAGTGAACATTTTTATCATCTTGTTTTGAAATTCTGTACTGTATGTATTTTTGAAATTCTCTTCAAAATAAAATACATTAAAAAATAAAACGGGAGAGATAGTAAAAAAATTTTAAATTAAAAAAATAAAATAAAAGTATAATGATGGAGCACTGTTCCAGTTGCTTGATGTTTGACACAAGCATGGTCTGGAAGAGTCTCAAGGATTCCAACTTTTGCTGAAATGGAAGAACCACTCATGTTATTTAAGTAATAGAAGGGAGTGCATCTTGGTGTGGAATGGTTTAGGCTGCCTTATATCAGTTGGATCTGGTTCATGTCCAGTGGCCTTCCAAAAATGTTAGTTAAAAGCTTGTGGTGTGCAAGTGGTTCTAGATTGTTCTCCAAGCCTCAGTGGTAGAATGGTGAGGGCATCTCAAAGCCTCTTATTTTTAAATATAATAAACACTCTCTCAGGAAAGCCTTAGCAAAAACAAAGAGTGACATGTATCTTTTTCTGGAAGTCAAGGAAATCTTTCAGTTAGGGAATTTACTACATTTGCTGGAGCATTAGATTGTTGTGTTTATTACTGACAATTGTCGTTTTGGAGCATGGCCTTTGAGCATCTAACAGAAGAGCTGCTGACAGAGAACCCAAGAGCAAGTCAAATATATCATTTCCATGTGAGCTCTTAGCTTTGCTTCTAATGCAGTAATTTTTTGGCAAGAAATAGCAGAGGTGAATAGAAGGCATGATGTAGATAGAAAACTTTCTCCTTAAACAAAGGTTAAACTGTTTGCATTGAGGATATAGCTCAATGGTTGAGTGCATGAAGCTCATGGCCTGGGTTATATGCTCAGCACTGCAATAACAGAGCAAAACAACCAACCAAAATGTCTCCAAAGCTTAGAAAATATTTCCATAGAAAATCTAAACTTTCAGTCAGTTGCACTTATTAAGCCAGGTGGCATTTTATTCTTTATCTCATGGAATATTCACGTTATTTTGAGAAGCTGCACATTCTTTGTGAATACAGTGAATTTCCCATAACTACACACTGGAATCACAGTGGGGAATGTTCAAAGTCAGGTACCAAATTCCTAAGACTAGCCTTTCCTCTTATCAGAACTCTGCTTTCTTGAAGATCTTCTACAACCTCAAATAAACTTAAAATTTTCTTGCACATGACATGTTACTGGCCTAAAGTAACAAGCCTCTATGAAACATACTGTTATAACAGGATTTCTAAATTGATATGTGGATGTGATTAAGGATTTGTTGCTTTTGTTTTTGAGCATCATCAACCTATAGAAATATAGATCTGAAAGACTGCTATCTCTAAGAGAGTGTAGCAGTTATAAAAATGTAAGCTCTAAGCTGGGCATGTTGGCCATGTTAAATCTCAACACTCAGGGAGGGGGTTAAGACAGGAGGATTGAAACTTTAAGTATGGTCTTTGCAACTTACTGTGACCCTATCTTGAAATAAAAGAGATTCAGCATGTTGCTCAATGTTAGAGCATCCCAAGATTCAAGCTCCAGTACTGCAAAAATAGGATGGATGGATGAATGGTTAGACACATAGATGGGTAGATAGATAGATAGATAGATAGATAAATAGATAGATAGAATCTGCATATGAGATTATGTTGCATAGCCAATTATAAACTCACTGGTTACTTACATGAGTGAACATGAGAAGTTGGGAATATCATGTGCTAATATTTTTCATGGTTACTGGAAAAAAGAACAATTTGAATTTTCAACTGAAATTATACCTCTTTTGGTTTGTGATCAGTCATTGTAGGTAGTCAAAAAGGCATTATTACATATTCTATAAAATTATTTTTTCTTCTGAATTTTAACTTTTAAATGCTCTAAAATGCTGAAGTTTGATTGTATTGATTATAACCTTCATTAAGGTAAGAAAATGAGCATAAAATTTCAAAAGACTTCATTTCAGTAAAGTATAAAGAACAAATATCCAATCTGATGGTCCTAAATGAAGAATTTTTCACTTTAATATGGACAATTTAGAAAACAGTAAAGACCAAACACCACCTTCTTTATCATCATAACTGAGTACGTGCTGGTGACAATTAGCTCCTAAAATGTTTTGGGATTCATCCTTGACAGAAAGAGCCATATAACTGCATTATGAAGTGAGAGAGAGTTGCAGAGTGTCTCAAGGTATGAGACTTTCATTATATTTTGATGACTGAGAAGAAAAGGAGGCCTAGACAAACTCTTCTTGGCTGGGTAACTGAAGGGACTGCAGGACTCTAGGCCAAATCCTCGTTTGGCAAAGCTCCCATCAGAAGTTATATCTCATTTTCACTGATGCTGATTCCGATGAAAATGTTTGGGGATTTGGAGTGTGATTTAACAGCTTTCTCAAGCTTCATTCAGTGTTAATGGACTTAGAGACAGCACTGAAAATGAAAAGACAGAAAAAGTACAGTTATATTTTGTAATATTTCAACATTTCGATTTGGCACCCTTCTGCGTGTAGATCACATAAATTATCTCTGGCAAAGTCCTATCTGAGGAATATTTAGTACAGACCAGGTATCCAAAGCATGAAAGGTTTTGTATATTTATTTCCTATTAAAATTAATTTTAGTATTTTGCTTGTCATTTAAATATATACAGCTTGTGATTAGTGACTTATTAAACTGCTTTACCATTATACAGTACTATTAAATGTTCCCATCAATGAATTTCCAAAATGAGACAGCTGGCTCCTGATCCTAGTTTAACAGATATCACCAATAATTTAATCAGTTCAAAAGAATATAGTGCTTCAGCTCCAAGAAAAACAGTTAAAATTGGTTGATGAGCATTGTTTCTGATTTTCTTTAAGGTACTCATAAAAATATTGCTTTTCTACTTTTATGTTAGAAAAATTCTCTACAATTTCTTATCATGAACAGAATTATTTTGTTCCATTTGGGAATAAGTCTGATAAAGTCAATGAATGGTGTCTATGTACATGGAGAAACAATTGTGAAGACCACTCTTTCCCACTGAGGTCAGGCTAGCATGGTATCGAGCCCTAATGCCTTCCAATACTATGAGTCAAGTGGACTTTTCCTTCAGTACATCCTTCTGATTCACCTCCTTGTTTATTATTCTGCCTCTAACAGTTAGAAAATCACCGGGCTTATCCCCTGCCTGGTTTTTAGGTCCAGCAACACAGACACAGGCAGTGATTAATGTGATCATGGAAAAATTTTGTTCCTATCCTTGATTGGAAATATCTTAATTTATGTTAAAATTAAAATTATTGGCATGAAGCCAGGGCAAGTAAAATGAGGGAGCGTACCCTGACTGAGGAAATCATCTTCTCTGGCTCTGTTTGAAACCTGAATACAATTTCTCTTGAGAAGGAGACATCGTTGACATGCTGCTATAAATTAGCTGCATTCTTTGGTCTCTGTGTTAATCCCCCATGAAAGTGATGGTCTGACTTAAATTCTGAGAATATAGTTTTATGGTCTTTGCAGCTGTTTTTACAATGAACAACATATCAGAGTTAACTATTTTTGGAGTAATTTTTTTTAGCTAATATGCTTTAGTGTATTATTTACTTGAGAATTTACCCTAAACTATGGATTTTTCAAATGTTATCTAAGACTCTCTTTTCTCCATTCACCTGTCTGTAACATATCTGTAACCACCTCTGGATGTTAATAACTTTACTTCCACCATCAATATCTATTTCCAGTTCTTCTCATAAGAAAGTGAAATTTGGGAAAATTGTTCCAAGCCTTAGAGGAAGTGACAGTAGTTCCAGAATAAGGGGAATTCAAACAATGTCTGAATTGCTTTGAAAAATCACCCAGCAGCCATTAAATCCTACAAAAAAGCCCCCCAAAACAAAAAACACAAACCAAACAAGCAAACAAACAAAAAACACCTAAATGACAGGATTCTAAGTTCAAGCATCTCCCAGAACAATGGACAATTGTGCCTCCACTATGCTTGGCAGTCGTGGGCGCTCTCAGATATCACTGACTGGCAGCCTAACCCTCTTTGGCAGCTCCTCAAGTATGATATAGATGAGGATTTGTCAGTGACAAAAAAAAACTGAGAAAAGAATATTCAATCAGCATTTCTATGTAAACTTTTTCTTATGTGTTTTTATGTGTCTACCCTTAAGCAGAGAGCAGCAGCTGTTATATTTTGTGAAATAAATAGATGAATAACAGTGTGCTCTTGGTCTTTCATTCTGTTTTTTTCTCTGTTTTCCTAAGTTTGCTACTTATCAAGTGCTGGCTCTGCTGGCTCTGCTCACTGAATCCTTTTTTTTTTTTTTTTTTTTAAGAAATGGGGACTTAGTTCTCTCTAAGCTTCCAGGGCACCCTTTTCCTTCTGTTGTCATCCTCGTTTGCTTTTCTCCTTGTGCAGGATCTGGGAGCTGCTTTCTACGCTCACCCCTGAGAATCTGTTCTATCGTTACAGCCTAGGCCGGGGATATAGCTCAGCAGCACAGCTCCTGACTGTGCCTGGCAAGCACAAGGTCCTGAGTTCAATTCCTGGTTTTAAAAAATAAAATCTCTTTTGTTATAGCCTGAGGAACTAGACTGCAAAATTCCTTAAAAATTTGGTGTGAAATAAATGAAATTAGGCCCCTTATGAGAATTAAAATGTCCTTTAATATGTTAGATGTTTAAATACTTGGGCAAGGGCTTTGTGCTCTCTGCTACTGGCTAAGACTAACATCCTTCATCCTAATATTTAGAAAATTATAAAGAAAGCTGATGACTAGTTCAACGCAGGGATTAGATTTAATGAACATAACTTTTTTGTCACCCAAAGCTGAACTGAGGATCCTGTTTTAGTTAGAAGTTCTCTTGTGTATATCCTGGTTGTTAATTCCACAATTGTACAGTTTCTGAGGTTAGACTATATTTAGTATATCATATATATACTATATTTAATGCTACACTTAGTATAGTTGGGTTAGTTGCTAAGTACATGACCATGGGGCAGCTTATCTGACCTTTGCCAGTGTCATTTCCATTATTAATGTCTACTTTTCTGGATTATTGTGAAGGAAACTTTAAATTTATAGCTACAGGGATTAGTTTGATGTGACTGTATCACCTGGGTTGCAAGTGGCATTTTCTCCTGTCTCTGGCAGGTATCTCAAACTCCATAGGACAGAAGTCACTAAGGCAGTCAAGTATGCTCATCTGCCCATTCACCCCCATGACATCTTAAACATCTTAAAATGATGTTTGATATGTTAACAATTTTGGAGAATGCTTAGGTGCATTCTTGTGGCCATGGGCTTCATTGGTTTGGTTTAGTGTGTAAACTTCTTTCTACTGATTTGGCAAGCAGAGAGCCTTTGGTCTTACTCTTGCCAAACATACACTCTGTCTTTGAGTTTCTCCTGCATTGCATTTTGTGCTACCTAGGTTGTTTTCTGTGTATTGCTTCCTTCTTTTGTTTTCCAGTACCTTCCACCATTAACAGCCACTTCTCATAAACAGGACCCATGTATTTCAAAAGTACCAGCCCTTTGTTAAATGTAATGTCTATCCTACTTATTATAGCTAATTTTTTCATCATCAGTATGGATCAATCAATATTACAATCATCATCATTGAAAAATTTTTGTGGCTTAAAAAAAAACATGAAGAATGGGTTTTTATTCATCATTTTATTACCCACATTCAGTTTTTTCAAAGAAAAATTTCTCATTCTTTTCATCTGCCTGTAATTTGTTTCTCTGAATCTCATCGTGGTTCTATGTGTTTATCACTATTCTATCCTCCAGGTTTCTTTGGTTCATTTACTAGAGTGTTTTTAGTAATTCCTCCAAAAATCAAGCACTTAGTGTATTTTCTTTCTTTAAGTGTTTCATTGGCTCTCTCTTATCTAAATCGTTCATTGCCCACTTTATATTGATATGCAATGAATATTTACTAAAAGCGGTTTAAGTGTCCATCATGCTTTTTATTTTGTAATGTGCAGTGTGGATCTCTAAATGGAATAAGCGTTTTTCAAAGTTTTAGCAACACACTTGTCCACTGGAAAAAATGTTTTTGAACAGAGAATTCTTGGAGAATGATTACTGAGAAACAAAAAGGGCACACCAATTAGAAGAAATTTACAAAATCCTCTTGTTATCCCTCTCTTAAGTGTCAACTTCGAGTTCATTGTTTTTCTCACTTCTGTTCTGAGTCTTTGTAGTTCTATCCCTCCTTTTCAGATACTAACACCAGGTTCTAAAACATTTTCCCTCAGTCTTCTCTTTCTCTTCTGATACTCAATTGGTTCAACTTAAGTGACCACAGATTCTTTAAGAGGGCTCAAATATTACTTCCCCTAAACTGTGTCTGTCTTCCATTTCCTAAGCAATATGTGGGCTTGAGGGTTTAGAAGGAAGGATAAACCATGCTCATACTTCTCATAACTTTATTGCATTGCTATTTGAGAATCTGTCTACCTCCTTAAAAATAAACACCATATGGACAGGCATGTCCTTGCTTTATTCTTTTTGTAGCTCCTTTCTAGTTCACTGCCAATATATATAGATGGTGTGTAATGAATATTACTAAAATATTTGCTAAATATGTCATAGAATGGAATTACAGTCCCTCCTGCCATTCTTACCCTCATCCAATCAGCAAATCGAGGTAAAGCCTGCTGCCAAGTGATTGGATTAATTCTATTTATTTCCAGGAAAACAAGTATTTACTTTATGGGTTTGTGAATCTGTGGAAATCTTTGATTTCTTTGTTCCTAATCATATACATCTTGTAAGTCCACGCAATTTTCAAACTCACTGTGAAACATTCTGATTAACAAGGACATAGCTATAGTACTGCTTGAAGAAGCAATCTGATTATGCTCCCAAGTGACATTTTGAGGTTATTTCTGAACTTATTCAGAAGGCAGCTCCTGTGCAAAAACACAAGCCAGAGTGGGAAACCTCAGGCTGTTTTGTTCAAAACTCACTTAGTCATTATTCCTCAATGATCCCTAAGCCAGAGCCCACACGTACCTCAGGCTGACACTCAATCATGATTTCAATGGAAGACCAGCTGTTTCACATCATAAGTTCTCTGGGCTCAACACCCAGGTACTGCCATTCCAATTGTTTTATGAATGTGCTAGAGAGATGGCGGATTGCCAGTGACAGCATCCAAATGGTTGTTTGAAACAACGCCCCAGACATAAAAAGAAAGGAAAAAACCCTCCACAGATTGCAATGTGTACAATTTTGGCTGTTTTGCGCATCCCCTGCAGCTGTGCATTCATGATGCTATATTTAAGCAAAAGTCTGTGTGAGAATCCATCACCAGGAGATGGAGGCTGGGCGGCCATTTTTGGGACTTGTGGCTGCCAAGATTCTCTCCCTTGGAGGATCCTGGTCTGACTGGAACCAACTCCAAAGCAGGGTGGAATTTCACTTTTTCTCACAGACTGCAAGAGTGGTTCAACAACTAACAAGGTCTCCCTGTGCCCTTTAGGGAAGAGTTGACTGTCATTATATTAATTCTTTTAGAGTCACAGATGTTATTTAGTTGGAATTTTTAAATAATCATGTAAAGAAAAACCTTGAAATGGCCAATAGATGTGTCTTCCCTTGTCTTCTTCTTGCTTACTAGGAAGAACCTTATAGGAAAATTTATAAGGGAAACAAATTTTACTTAGGTGAAATGTAAAAGATGAACTGCTTATCAGTAAGATGAAAATTCAAATTTAAGAGGTACTATTTTTTATTAGCAAACAAGAAATACTTTCCAATGAGTCTTGCCTAATAAAAAGAAAAATAAAATACTTCATTAATTCATTTACTGCTAAAGAAGAGAATGCTAAACATATTGACTATTGGAAGGGAACAAAATTCTCTGAGTTGTTCGAAAGTTTTGTTTGCAAAGACATGGAAATGCTAGTAACTTTAAATAAATATTCTATTTAGAATTCAATGAAAAATCTGAGACAGAAGTAAAATTACATTAGCTAAATCCAGCAATGCTTGCCTTCTTAAGGAAGTTACTATATTGGGCCAACAGAGTTCAACAGTGCCATTACCATCTTCTCTGAAGAGCATTATCATCTTTTTCCAGAAACCTGTGAAGTTTAGATTTATTTAAATCTTATTTGCCAATTACACACTTCAAATATTTGTATATTCTTGAAATGAGGGATGATCATTAAATTTCATATCTTTCTCACATGCATTGAGTATTTAAGCATATTTTTAAAATTCCATTAAATTCATTTCCTCAAACTCACCTCCAGTTTGGAGTAACTCCTTGCCTCTAAATTTCCCATATCTATCATTCAAATTCTAGTCTTAAATGTTATGATTCATCTTGACCTTGAAATTCTCAGCACTGGTATGATACAAATTTACATAGTATACAAGAGATTAATCTATGTATGCCATATTTATACTTAAGAGTTGTTCCACATATTATATCTTCTTAGGAAAGAGACATAGATAATCAAGTTAAACTTTCATATTATAATAGTTTTAGATCTGCAAAAGAATTGTAAATGTAGTAAAGCAGGTCACATATATTCCTTTTCACACATACATACTTCTATAATGTGCATATTAAATATGTATGGTGGTTTAATCAAAATTAATAAGCTGATCTCTCTCTCTCTCTCTCTCTCTATATATATATATATATATATAATTTTTTGAACTGAAATTTATGCTGTCTTTTTATTTTCTTAATTTTTACCAAATGTCCTTTTCTGTTCAAGGATCATTACCAAATGATCTCAATAGGTTTAGTCATTTTATTTCCCTTGGGTTCTCTGGGCTGACTGCTTCTCAGTCTTTCTCTAAATTTAACCTTTAAAGTTTCTAGAAATACTAATCAAATATTTTGTAGTGTATCCCTCAGCTTGAGTTTCTCTGACTTTTTTCTCACAGGTTCTTTAGGAAGAATTTCTGAGTGGTAAGGGGCCATTCCATCCATATAAATTATTACTCCTGATGTTAATCTTCATCATCAACCTGAAATAGTATTTTCCAGGTTTCTTCATGCTCAAGTTGCTTTCTTTCCCTCTTTTCATCCTATCATATTGCAAGAAGTCATAAAGTGCACTCCACATGTAAGGAATGGGCTATACACACATTTTTTTATAGTGTAACATCTATGCAATTTTTTTGAAATTCTCCAGAACTAGAGGTTTGTCCCATTCTCCCACATTTATTTATGAAACTACCCTCCGTGATACTGAAATTGTGGTCACTTTGCACTAAAGTGGTTTTTGAAAGTTCATGGAATGGCAGCACAAAAGGTGAATAAGAGTGCATATAACAAAATAACATCATTCAGATGTCCAAAGGTTTCCAGGATAAAAGCAAGAAAATCTTTAGACTAACATAGGGAATTCCTTCACTAAGTCAGATAGGGGAAAATGTGCTGATTTGAGTAATTTTGCAAACTAGCGAAGTCTGTAAAACTCAAGGCAAAAAGCACTCTATGTAAGAATTATGCAAACTTGATTGTTGTTTTCCAAAAATAATCCAGTAAATTAATAAACAAATTGGTCAAATGTTCTGAAAACCCTTTTCAGGGCTATTAGAATTATACCGTTATGTAAATGGATGTCTAATGGTAGGAGTCAGGTTTCCTATTCGAGTGAGGAAATACAGACAACTGAGGAAAGAAGGTGAAACTGCTCCAGAATTGAAGACATTGATCTCGTTTTATGGATTCTGGTGGGAACACATTGAAATACATGAATGGATGCACCCTATCTATGTGAGTAAAGGCAAACCTTTTAGAGACAAGTGCCCAGCTGCAACCCAAAACCTACTTATTTATCCCTAAGTGTCAACATTGCAGATAAACCTGAATACTGAGGTTTTAGTTTAGAAAAAACTACTCCTATATTAACATATTTTGTCTTAAAAGAAAAACAAAAACACACAAGCCATATGCTTGTCACCACTCGCCTGTATCTCTATATGTAGGCTATTGTATTTGTGCATATTTTATTGACCTGCCTGCTGAAGACCTGTACACCCCAGCAGCCGTCAGCACTCTCTCACCCAGTAGCAGCTTCCAACACCACCCTTAGATACACAAAACTGGGAGAAGCTTGATTCTGAAACTGGAATATGAATGTGGTAGATGAACCTGAGCCACTTTGAAGTGTTATGAAACAAATAAGTGTTCAAAACACAATCACAGAGACAAGGTGTATGTCAGAGGGCCACAGGAAACTCCAAGAAGGGCTCCTATTGAACAGAACTGAACATTTCCAGAATGAAATTTTGACATGTGAAGCTTTTAGAGATGTGACTAATATTCTCTTTTACAAAGTACATAACCATTTCAAATAAAACTAAGAAATTAAGACAAGTGTGAGATTATATATTTTAATTGCATTCTTTTTTAACAGATATTTTACTACAAGACATTTTGAATGAATGAGTCTTCCTGATTTCTCTGGAAGCAATAGGTCAACAGAGGCAATGAGCAAACTTTGAGAATCAGAGCCTGCAGGTTCATGTTATGGCTCCATTTATGGGATAAATGGTTTGCATGCATCACCCTGATCAAACTGCTGAGTCTATCTGGAGTTCAATTTTCTCATCAAAATTCTGGATAATGTGACAACATCCACAATGGTACTCTATGGTCCTGGGGACATTTCAAGCACCAGGAAATGCGAGCTATCATTAAAAGTTTGTTGCAGTGTATACTCAAGAAAATTAGCTCTTTTAATTATCTAAATGACAAGTTATTTTTAATTCTGAAAGCAGTATTTTCCAAGTTTATAGAATTCATTGTAATGAGACCAAATTAATTTGCTAAAATTCATTTGTACATATAAAATGTCAGTGTTTGAAGATTTACATTTCTACTAATAGATTTCTAGATAACCTCTTAAACAGTTGCTATGGCTTTCTTTGATCTTTAACAGTGATGAATTTGCATATTTAGATTTAATATGATTGCTTATTCTAATTGTAGCAAATAGCTTTGAGCTATGATTATCTGGTATCACAACTGACCAATTGTTATTTCTGTACAAATTTCAGTTAGAATGTTTTCTTGATGTTGAATAGAAAAATAATTGAAAATTGACTGAAATTTAAAGCTACAAAACTACAGTACTAACTTTGGATGGACTCAGACTTTGGTAGACATACTAAGAAATTCAAAATAGTCAATAATGCCAGTACATAAATGCGACAGGGAGTGGCCAGTGAAGAAGAGGTGGATGCACACACTGGTACCATTAAGGCTGAGAGTTTTAAAGCAGCTCTCTCACTGGTCTACAGCGTCAGTAGTTTTAGAATGTATGTGTCAAACAAAGGAGCTTAAAGTACACTCCTTTTAGAGTATTCAAACCCCGACTGACATTCCTAAATTCTTCCTCTAATGAATTTCTAGAAACATTCTTTGTTTCAACAGCAATATTTCTGCATTGATGCATAGTTACCTCAAAAATAATAAACTCACTACTATAAACAGAGGTATTAATATAATAAATGCCGATATTTAGCAGAATGCTAAATTTTTATCTAGCTAGATTTTTAGCACTGTACTTTAAAAAATGATACTCCTTTCTGAATTTAGGATACTTCCTGCTCTCTTTCAATTCAATTAAGTTTGTGTTTTTCAATTTTGTTTGAAACTTTTTCAAACTGGAGGACATGAAATTTGTCATTACATGCCTTTATCCTTGAAAAGAAGTCAGAACTAAACATGCCATTAAATGAGTGGCTGGCAGAGGCACATTCCTGAGTGATGACACTGCTGAGGATGAAGGAAGGGAACGTCTACCAGGGACAGTGTGAGCTGTGACTGTCTCTCTATGATAGCTGGAAATGTATTCATTCTGCCACAACCCTTCTAGGGCAGTTAGTAACATCTGAGTTTGCAAGGAGGCTTTAATTTAAGGGCTCTGAGTAAAATGTTGCTTTCTCTATTTAGAGAATGCAATTGTTCAATTTTTGGCTGTTGATTCAAGGTTTGAAAATGCGCATGTCTTAGAACTCCTCTTTGTTCAGCCTTTGTATTACTGGAGATATAGAAAAATCAAAGATAGAAAATGATGACATCTTCACGAGGACTCTGATAATATTTGTTGATCAACCACCTATTTTCTAAGTAATTTAAAAATATAAGGAAAAAGTACAAAACAAAAAACATAAATGGAATCAAATACAGACTTTGCAAGTCATGGGTATCTAGTTTTCCGTATAATTAAAGAAATATGACTGTCAATTTCACAGATACCTATGACCCCAATATAGGTAGCATAGCATCACTGAGTCCATTCCAGTGACCCTGCATCTTTTATTAATTGGTTTTATTAATTGCTGCTGTTGCAAATGTTGGTTGTTTAAAAAAACACACACATTACTCTTACTAGTCAGAACTCCAATAATGTACTTCTCCCGGGGAAGGGTAAACAACGCATACACAATCTGGGGAGGCTGAGACACTCCCAGGAACTATAGTTTTCCTCACCGCAAGAGTTTCCCAGTGTCAGCCCACCTGTGCCGTTTGGGCTTCCTGAGAGGCTTCCTAACATGTCTGCCTTTCTCTGGTCCGATTCTGCATATCTCTGTGAATTCTCTTCTCCTAAAAGTAGATTTTCACAGAGGGCAGCTTTTAAAGATGCACAAACACATGGACACACACACACACACGAGTGAAAAAAATTAATCACTGTCTACACTTCACAGAGTAAAGCTGACCTGTTGAGTCTGCAACTCATAGAATTAATATGTAAATGGAGTCAGACAAAATCCATTCAGACCCTAACTCTGCACTTACTAGATGGGCTGGGGTCTGTGACCCTTCCTAACCTCAATTTCTTCATTAGTAAAATGAAAGTAATATTACTCAGTGGATTGCCTATGTTGAAATCAATGATTATCATAGAATAAGTTCTCAATAAATGATACACATCTTTCAATTTACTTAAGTAATAATGCAGTTTACAAATTCACCTAAATTCTGTTTCTGACCCTAATATTTCATGCTTTACTATATGAATATATTGCTTACCTCTCTACTTATTTTCTTTAACTTTGTAACTATTTCACTTATTTATGACCTCCATCAAATATAAGCTATGAGGTGATGATTTTGGAAAATATTAGCCTAATTTATATGTGCTTAGACCATATAAGTGATCTAGGCAAGAACCAGGGGAACTGGTCTCAGAGGACATTGAAACCAGGAACACTAAAGTTCCCTGGCTCTTATCTCTTTGACACTGTTTCCACGCCTATGAAACAGTGGTGGCCAAAGGTTGACCTAAGGTTTTCCTCTCCTGATTTGCCATGTGGGAGGAAATGGCTCTTCTTTTCAACTTACTGAAATCACAATGGAGGATGCCCTTGTAGGCTTACCTCTGAATATATTTCTAGCCCTAACTCAAAGACTTGTTCAACAGAAAGCACTGCAATGAAAGTCTCAATATGATTCCATTGCCTTGACTGTGTGCTGAGGAAACTGCAGGTTACCTAAGGAGATGAAGTTTCTTAGAAATTTGGTAATAAAATGGATAGGAGGATGAGTGATCTATTTACTCAAAATATGTGTGCGTACTTTCAGGATAAGTAAGTGTTGTGTACTTAATGGAAGAAAGACAAAATGGTTAGTATCTATGAGTCATCATAAACTTTATAACTATCTATCAAAATACATTTACATGTTGGATTTTTGTGGGGTACCTAGACAATGAGAGAATAAGAGAGTACTGCTTGATTAACGAGCTCATATCATTCTCAATCTAGATTTGAGATCAGTATTTGAAATTTTGGTTAGTTTTAAAACCTGTAGGGTTCAAGATTGTGTTCCAAGTTGAGCTGCTGAATTCTGATTTCAGCTGTGATAAATATTAAGAATGGTAAGATTATTATGGAATTTACTACCTATACATTAAGTTGCATTTATGAATACATTTTACAGTTTTAGGCATTGTTATAAAGATGTATTTTATAAACCTATTATAAAAACTATGGTTATTTTCATCACATTTCTTAACACAAATCAGCCCAAAATCTGTTGTCTGGCGCTTTAGACTAGTTACTCAATGTAAAAAACTAGAAATTACAGGTTTCTTGGAGACCTTTAAGCCATTAATACCATAGGTAGCCTGTAAGATGACCCACAGTGATTTTACTCTTCTGGTCTGCAAGAGTTACTAATTCACTTCTGATTACGAGGATGTGGCAGGGTGATGTGTTGCCGTGTCTTTAATTAGCTAATTAAATTCAGTGATTCCCATCTTTGGGGATCACTCTTTGTTTCCTCTTCTTTTCTGTCTCTTGTTGGAAGTTTCTATGTCAGCAAGACCTCCAGGCAGACTGTGGTGATGCTCTCATGTTTGGAAAGCACAGCTGTCAGCAGCCGCACAGGAAAGAAACAGACCCTCCTGCCCACTTAGGCCTTCATCTGTGGCTCGACTCCTGTGTATTGCTTGACCCAGACTTCCTGAGAGAGTTTCAGCAACAGGCTCTAGCTAAGTCATACCTTGATTCCTGAATTCCAGAAACTGTGAAAGAGTAAATATTTTAATAATCAGTTGTTTAACAATAACTTGCTATGTGGTAATAGCCAAAATAACAAGGGTACTAATTCTCATATGCATTCTACTACAAATTGCAGCAGAGGAAAATACACATTATGAAGGTTTACCAGTTAAAGCCAAAGTAGGGATCTTTCAACTGTCATTTTATCATAGCTACCTTTTGTCACTAAGCTGCAACTTTACTTCTTAGACAAAAATAGCGATGTTAGCCAAGAGCTGTGAGTTAGTGTATGAACCTAACTCCTCTTGATTATTTTGTAGACAAAATGGTGAAAGTATACGATTTTCCAAAATAATTTTCATACAAAATTAATGCCCGTATCATGGAAAAGTATGTAAAATACGAAGAAAGGATACATATATAATACCAGCACTTCTAGAAAAGGTGACCTTATTGTATTCAAATATTTCTTTGGGTTTACTTTTAGTTTTTTTGTGGTTTTTTTTACATAATTATAATCAAACTCAGGTAACTATGTGTTGTTTTGGTATTTTAAATTAACAATCCACTTGTACACATGTTCATGTTAATACAAAAGTATTATAATAATTTTTAATGAAAAACGTAGTCTTTGCAATACCTTTATGATCATTAGATATTTAAGTTGTTACAGACTTTGTACAAAATTATCATACTTTAGTACTATTTTCATTTT
>PVJX010027676.1:0-24629 GCA_004027295.1 Dolichotis patagonum | reverse complement strand
TTACTTGAAACAGGGTCTCACTATGTAGTCCAGGCTGGCAATCTTCAAACTCACAGCAATCCTGTTTCACCCTCCCAAGTGCTGGGATTACAGATGTGCACGACTATGCCCAGGTAGCTCTATACAATTTTATATGTAGGTTCATAGATCTATCATATCTGTACAAACCCCTCAAATATAAGCCAGACCACTTGATAAACATAACACTTAACAACTGGTCAAAGATGAGCAGTGATTGAGCATTTTTGCAAGGCCCAGGTTAGAATTCTCAGCACAGGGGACTCCAAAGATGGAAGAAAAGCAAGAGAGAAATGGAGTGACAATAATCTCTTTGCCCAAATTACCAACAATACAAAAAATACAAATTGCATGTACTCATCCATTTGTTTAATGCTGCTTATACAAATTAAGGATTAAATTACATACAAGATTATGTTGTATTCAAATTTAGCCCAAGTGTTGTGACATTCCCTTTTGGCATTATCATACGAAAAAGTAACATTTTCTCATAACTTCCTTCATCTTAAATTTCTAAATGTAATGAGAAACAGAATTTTATTTTGCACAAAACAAAGCTAGAAAAGATACCTTTCAATCCTTCAGCATATTATACACACAAAATTACTTAAGAAAAAGCTAGCAGAAGGGAAGAATTAAGATGTGTCGTGCACATATAACAAGTCCCCATGATGTGTTACGTGCATGGAACAAATCCCCATAATGTAATCTTTATGGACTGCATATATGTACTAATTCAAGTTTTTTTAAAAGAAAAATTGTAACATTAATATTCTGCCAACTTGGTTACACTTCTAATATTTCAGTTGCCACATATCTGGATGGGGATACTCTGAATCCACAAATGTGATCAGAAAACTATCCTATTTTAAAGAAAAACATTAAATCAATACTTAGTATGTCGTCATCTTTTATCATCTAAATAACTGTTACAGGCTCTCTTAGAATCTCTACTTTGAAGAAAGAGAAATTTAATTATTTACATGTTTTCCTCCACACAAACTTCTATAGTTACTTAATCACAATGTTCCAAATGGAGATTTTTATTCCTTCAATAGGTGTTTAGGTACAGCACTGCCAAAAACACAAAGTATTTACTATCATAGTTCATTTTTCATATACTGCGTTTTTGAAAGCCTGGCAAAAGTTATTAAAAGCTGACAAAGAAAAAAAAAAAAAAGCTGACAAAGTTATTCCTAAATACCCATATACTTTTAAACAAAATCTTAGGGTTACCAGGAGAAGGTTTGTTCTATTTCTTTTAGATGGGTGTTGCTGACAGGTGAAAAAAAACATTGAGCAACACTTAAGAATGAGGGTACTTTTCAGTATATTGTTGTATTTTAATAAAAGGTTTGCTGCTGGGATATAGCTCAGTGCCATAAGTGCCTGTCTGGCAAGCACAAGATTGATGCCCGGTAAAAAAAAAAAAAAAAAATGCCTGAAAGGTATTCCATTTCGGGCCAGGGATTTAGCACAGTGGAGTAAGTGACTGCCTGGCAAGTGTGAGGTCATGAGCTCAATCCCTGGTATTAAAAAAAAAAAAAGAAAAAAAAGGTTTGCTTTGTTAAAAATATTAACAATAAAACTCTTTATTCTACCTTCATCCTCTCAAGTACTCAGTAAATATTATCCCTGTCCAAACCACCATGGCTATATACCTGGAACCACAGTATCTTTGTTTTCTACTCTCCCTCACACCCCATTATTCAAACATTTACCATGTAGAAGGCTCCACTATCCAAACCACACTAGTAAGTATACAGCTCTAGTACCAAAGTTTCCTCAAATAGTCTTCACTACTATTAGTATCTGGACTATTATAGAGCCTTCCAAATGGTTTTCTGGTTTTCTTTAGTCCTTACTGCCCACTCTTCACAAAACCATCAGAATGAAGTAAATCATTTAAAATATGAAACTTGTTTCAGTACCTTGCCTAAAAATGCACTTACCAGCTGAATGTGGTGGTACACACATATAATCCTAGCACTTGGGAAGCTGAGGCAGGAGGATCACTATGAGTCTGAGGCTAGCCTAGTCTACGTAAGTGAGTTCAGGGCAAGCCTGCACTACATAGTGAGATCCTGCCTCTAAATAATAAAAAAATGTCCTCACCAACATTTAACTGAAATGTCATGCCACAGATCTTATGGGTCTGAACTAGTACTGCCCAACAGAAGTATTTTACCTTCTTTTGAACCCTACTACTTGTTTTCCTGCATTTTACTTCAGCTACATTGTAAAGCCTGGTGTTCTTCAACTACCCTCTCATTCCCTAATGTTTTCTACATTTGTTGTTCCCTGTAAGTGGAATGCTTTTTGACACTAGATTGTCACACAATCATTCCTCATTTAACTTGCTACTGAAACATCACCTCCTGGGCCAGGGATTTAGCTCAGTGGCTTAAGTGCCTGCCTGGCAAGCGCGAGGTCGTGAGTTCGATCCCCGGTACCAAAAAAAAAAAAAAAAAAAAAAAAAAAAAGAAACATCACCTCCTGTTCAGAGGCCATCTCTGTCTACTAAAAGCAAACCACATTTTCTAACACTTAATATTTTCTTGTCCTGCTTTATGTTTCTTCCCAGCACCCACTTACTATAAATTCAAGTTTTCATATCTATCTCTTCTCACAAGCTTCATGGTCTGACAGTTTTCAAGCCTTGCTCCTTTCTTAATTCCTAAAGCTACAGACAATGCTCAGCATATGGTAGGTAATCAAAATTTCCCAAATGAATGGATAAATGTAAGTGGACATAACATTGTCCCCGGAGTGGCGATGCATGCCTGTAATCCAAGCAATCAGAAAGTTGAGGTAGGAAGCCTGCCCCAAGTCTGAGGCCAGCCTGGGTTACATACAGAGTTCAAGATAGCCTGAATTACACAGTATGACTGACTAAAAACAAAAACCACTGTAAAAAGAAAAGAAAAAAAAAATGAATGAAATACAGAAATAATAACATACAGAAATTCCAAAACTATCTCTTAGTGGGAGAACAGTTTAAAATAACACATACATTATTTAACACTATACAGGTGTTTATAAAGTCACACACACACACACACACACACACACACACACACACACACAGTTTAGGGCTGGGAATGTTAAGTGGTAAAGCTTTACATGGTATGCTTGAGGCCCTGGATTTTATGCCCAGCACCACAAAAACAAAGTCATTCTTACACCATCTTATTATTTAATTGAAAGCAATTGGTTGAAAACCTACTGTTTAACTGACCCCCACCCTGGATGCATAGTACTTTTCTGATACCATAAAGTAACACCCTGTAGAAAAAGGTCTAGGAAATATATATACATATACATATACATATACATATACATATACATATACATATACATATACATATGTGTGTGTGTATATACACACACATATATAAACTCTGAACAGTATATCTAGAGGTAATAGAGATTAAAGAGAAAAGTCAGTAACATATTCAGCTTTAATTACGATAGGTTTGAATTTCTTCCAATGAGAATATGCTCATGTATTAGTTTCCCAACTTAAGATTAGTTAATAGTAAAACAAAGCTGGATATAGTATGCAGGCTTGTAATCCCAGCACTCAGAGGCTGAGGCAAGAGGACTGCTGATGGTTCGAAACCAGCCTGAACTAGAGAAAATGTATCAACAAACAACAAACATAAAAATACCACCAACAAAAAAGGAAATATATGAAAATATATGAAGAACCTACCTCTACATGTATAGGTTATGGGTGATTGTTCTATAGAACAGACTTATAAAAAAATTAAAAAGAACACTCAAGGGCAGGGATTTAGCTCAGTGGGACAAGTGCCTGCCTGGCAAGCGCAATGTCCTGAGTTTGATCCCCGGTTCCAAAAAACAAAACAAAACAAAACAAAACAAAACAAAACGCACTAAAAGCTAGGTGTGATGGTAAATGCTTATAATCATAACACTTAGGAGGCTGAGTCAGGAGAATCACAGTGAGTTCAAGGCCAGCCTGGGTCACACAGTGAGTTCAGTGAAATCTTGTCTTTAAAAACAAAAAAAAGGACAAATCTTAAATAATATATTTTTAAAAAAACTATCCCACTCTCTATGATTACTATTCTTTACCCTAGATCTGCAGATACCTGTAGTTCTAGTCATTTGGGAGGCTGAGACAGGAGGGTGCCCAAGACCAGGAATTAGGCGCCTTCCTAGGGTGTGTAGGCAACACCGTGACATTCAGTCATTCACTTTTTCTTTTTTTCTGTACTTAGGATGGAAATCAGGGCCTCTGACATGTTAGGCAGCTGCTCTACCACTAAGTTATATCTTCAGCCCCCATGCACTGAAATTTTTTTCAAGTCTTTCTTTTGAAATTTTAAAATTTAAGTCTAGAAGAACTTAGAATATGATTTTCTTCTCACAAAACTGTCACCCTGATAACAATGTACAGTGTATGTACTATTGTTGCCCCGACTGACATGTTTAGAAATTTTTAGGTTTTTTTCTTGTTTTTTTCTTTTTTTCCTTGAAATAAATTGGATTTGGAAAACAAAAAAACTGTAACCCCTGCAAACGGATCCAAAAATGTGTGAATATTTACATAAATGCTATATATTAAATTATATTTTACATTTACTAAAAATCAAATAATGGAGATAAAAATACTTGAAATAATGAAAAATTTATTATTTGTATTTGTCTAAAGGAAATTAGAATCTGGGAGGTGAAGCAGGAGAATTACAAGTTTAAGCCCTTTGTGGGGCAACTTAAGTGATACCTAATTTCATAATAAAAAATATAAAGAGAGACTCGGAATGTGCAAGTCCTGGGTTTAATCCACCACCAGCACCACAAAAAAAAAAAAAAAAAAAAAAAAAGGGAAACATTTTAAACAAAAAGATCAATGTATTCATTTCCTTACTGTAGAACAATGCACAGAAATGGGGACACTAGAACATTATGCAACCTTAGATCTATTAAGTGTCAAGAGTCAAAGCTGGGCATGGTGGCATATGCCTATAATCCCAACATTTGGGAGGCTGAGGCAGAAGGATCACCATGAATTAGGGGCCAGCCTAGGCTACATAGTAAATTCAAGCCCAACTTTAACTACATAGCAAGATCCTGTCTCAAAAACAAAACAAAACAAAACAAAACAAAACAAAACAAAACATCAAGAGTCAGCCAAAGAATTCTCAATGTCTCTGTGCCCCAACTTTCACGGAGGTTCTATGTACCGAACCATTAAAAGCACAAGGGTCAGCAGGTGTGGTAGTCCACCCCTGTAATCCTAGATATTCAAGAGGCTGAGGCAAGAGGTTTGAACATTTGAGGTCCACCTTGGAAATTTATCAAAATCTGATTTCAAGAATAACATAGGGTTCAGGATGTAGTTCAGTGGCACATAGCTTGCCAAATAACCACTAAGTCCTTGAGCTTAATCCCCAGCAAGATCATGAAAAGGGTACAAAAGCCTTTCACTGAAACTAAAATAATTACCCTGCTGTGTTCTTTCAATGTAGCCTGCTCTTTTCTGTAAAGTGTACCTATTTTCCTACTTTTACTTG
The DNA here is from genome assembly GCA_004027295.1 of Dolichotis patagonum. Classification (NCBI taxonomy): domain Eukaryota; kingdom Metazoa; phylum Chordata; class Mammalia; order Rodentia; family Caviidae; genus Dolichotis; species Dolichotis patagonum. The sequence goes on along the minus strand of PVJX010027676.1, from coordinate 19,068 downwards.
GCCCCAATTCTTTCTACAAAGCTTACTGCTTTTCCTACTTTTAATAAAAACTTTGCTACCATGAAAAAAACAGTGGCATAACTAAGAATAAATAGCAACTGCAATTCTGTTAAGTGACATATTACAAACAAGAACTATGAATACTGACTTTATGTATTGGAATTTCTACAAAGGTAACATTAAATGAAACAGATCTGGTTTGTTTTGATAATAGTAATTAGAAACAATTAAAGTAAATCTGAGCATATGATAGACTACTTATGTCTGAAAACACAAGTTTTAAATTTTTTATTTAATTTTGTTTTAATTAATTTATTTTTTGGATTGAGATGGTCTTGTCATGCAGCACAGGCTGGCCTTGAACTCACTATGTAGTTCAGTTTAGCCTCAAACTTGTGGTGATCCTTCTGTCTCAGCCTCCTGAGTGCTGGGACTACACCTGTGCATCATGATGCCCAGTACAAATTTTTTTTAACATCATAGAAAAATGTCTATTAAATGCTAAATGAAAAATAAAATATACCAGTGTCATATAGTTAGAATTGTTAAGTATTAAAAACTCACATACTGATTGTCACTGCAGAATTTTGCATAACAGTAAAAATTTTAAAAAGTAGCTGGGTGTGGTGCCACATACCGGTAATCCCAGCACTTGGTCAGGTGAGGCAGAAGGGGCTACACAGCTAGTTCAAGGGCAACCCGAACTGCACAGTAAAATCTTATCTCAAAAAGACCAAAAAAAAAAGAGAAGAAAAAAATGTGTACTAATAATAAGAATCAGCTTAAAAATCATAATCTCATGAAATAGATAATAAGCCAGTAGAACTTACTTTCTTACATATCAAGATTACATCAGTAACATTTTTATCTATTAGACTGATAAAACTAAGAAGTTCTGACCTTATACACTGCTGCTTCTAGTAAAGAGGTAAATAATAGAATCCTTTCACTGCCAATTTAATAATTTATCAATACTATAGATGCATCAATACCTTTTGATTCAGTAACACCGTTTCTAGAAATGTTTCATGTACATTCTTACACATTTCTAAAATAAGGTATGCACAAGTTACTCAATGTACCATCATCTCTAGTACTAAAAGGTTGTAAATCTTAACTGTCTTTGCCAGGCATGGTGTCACATCCCTACAATCCCTGAACTCCAGCGGCAGATGCAGGATTAATGAGTTCAAAAGTCAACCTAGGACCAGGGATACTGCTCAGCAGCACAGAGCCTGCCTAGCAAGCACAAGACTGTAAATTTAATTTCTGGTACAAAAGAAAAAACAAACCAAAAACCAACCTAGACTGTACATAGCAAAACCCTGTCTTAAAAAAACCAAAAGCAAAAACCTTACTGTCTATCAAGGAAGAAAAGATTACTTAAAGTGTATTTACAGAATATACAATGTACATGGATAGGTTACACAAATCCTTGTATATCCATACAATATACAAAGTTTAAAAACAATTAGGCATGGTAAATGCAGGCCTATAACTGGAGCTACTCAAAGCTGAAGTAAAAGGATTATACAAATTCAAGGTCAGCCTGGGCAATTTAGCGAGACACTGTTGCTAAGGTCTGAGGAAGTAGCTAAGCAGTAGAGGTCTTAGCTAGGATGCTCAAGGTCTAAATTCAATCTCTAGTAAAATATGCAGGCACACACTTGAGGGAGCTGGGGGAGAATAGCTGCGTATGTACTGCTATCTCGTAGGTTTAAAAAAAAAAGGCAAGGAAATAACAAGATATGTTCTCTTTGTCTGTTTTTCAAAGAAGCAAAACAGTATATATTCATTTAATATAGAAGTATCTGGTGAGAGAAAAGGGGGTAGCTAGAAAAAAAACACTTTTGTACTTTACAACCTCAAATACTTTTCCAATTTTTTTTTACCACACAAAGACATTACCTATAAAAGTTATTTTAAAAATGAATAAAATGTGAACTTAAAAAGAGAAAAATGAATAAAACAGAAAGAAATTATTGAAGACCATTTATGCTTGAGATACTTGTATTAGATAAAAAAAAGCCAAGTCACCTAACAAGCAGTAATGACTACAAAATTCCATTTTCACACTTACTAGTATTGAGAAAAAAAACCCAGGAGTTACACCAAAATAATAATGATGATTACTTTTTAAATCTTTTCTAAATTCATTTCAAGGAGAAAAAGGAAAAGAAAGAAAAAAACTAAAACAAATTTTCAAAACACATCAATCAGGGGCAACAATGGTACACAATGATTATTTTTGGATCATGGGGTTAAGAGTAATTTCTTATACATTATACTCTTATTTTAAGGAAAAAAATGTATTTTCAGATTACTAAAAAAAAAAATGAGATATTTTGCCTACCAATGGTAAAGACCCTTTTAAAGGATAACACCTAATATATGTACAAATGGAGAAAAAATTTATACTACTACTAGTGACAGTATTTATGGTGGCTGAGGTGGGGTACTCAATGGAAACTTAATATTGGAAATTCCTAAGTGGTTTAACTTTGAACCAATAAAATTCAACAACTGGGAAACTACCATAAGGAACTAACAAACTGGGCACAGTGTTACATCCCAGCACTCTGGAAAGCTGAGGCAAAAGGATCACAGGTTTAAGCCCAGCCTGAGCAATTTAGCAAGACTTCAAAAATTAAAAATTAACAAAAAGGATTGGGGGTATAGCTCAGTGAAAGGGCTTGCTTAGCAAGTAGGAGGCCCTGTGTTTGAATCTTACAGTGGAAGAAAAATAAAAATGAACTATCCTAAATTTAGAAAGTCTTCATGTATGAGGTTGGTGATTTTAGTGTTTTTAGTGGCATATACCATTTTGGAAGCAACCTATTACTCAGTATCACAAAAACCATTTAAATTAGGGTTCTTGGTTCAACAAAATAGCGTACTAAAGCAACACTTATAAGGGTTAATTTATAAAATGCTCTTGCTAAAACTAATCACTGTGTGCGGTGGTGCAGGACTGTTATCCCAACACGTGGGAGGCGGCGGAGCCAGAAGAATTGCTGCAAATTCAAGGCCAGCCTGGGCTCCATACTGAGTTCAAGGCCAGACTCAACTACATAGTGAGACCATGTGCCAAGTCAGTCAGTCAGTCAGTCAATCAATCAATCAATCAATCAATCAATCAAGGCTAAGTGGGCTTGGTGGAGCACACCAATAATCCCAGTACTGAGGTATGAGGAACTCTGAGCTTAAGAGCAGTCTGTGCTACATACTGAGTTCAAGGCCAGCCTGGACTACATGGCCAGACTCCACCTCAACCACCCTAAATATAAAAAAGATTAGCTGGATAAACAGATCAGTGGAACAGTGCTTGCAGGTACAAGGTCCTGAGTTCAACTCCTAGCACAGCAAAAGACTAAGAGACAAAACAGTAACACAAAAATCTTTTTCAATAAAATAAATCATGAATTGTCTAAAAACACTAGAATATAACTAAAGCTTTTGGACAGTCACCAGTGGATGATTGTTAGCCACAGCAATTTTCGTTTCTTTCTTTGTTTTCCTCTGGTACCAGGGATTGAACTCACAACCTTGTGCTTGCCAGGTAGGCACTTATGGTGCTGAGCTAAATCCCCAATTTATTTTGTGTTTTTAAGTCAGGGTCTCACGCTGGGAATCTGGCTCAGTGGCACAGTGCCTGCCTGGCAAGTGTGAGGTCATGAGTTTGATTCCTAGTATCAAAAAAAGAAAAAAACATAACAAAAAAAGGGTCTCACTAAGTAGCCTAGGCTAGCCTCAGACTTCCTGCCATCCTCCTACCTCAATCTCCCATGTGCAGGGATTATAGCTGTGTACCACCACGCCCGAAGCTGAATGATCTACATTTGGTCTGAATGATCTACATTTAAGATACATAAAATCCAGATTTGAATTTTCCTTGAAGCAAAATTATAACACCTGGCATTGTGCCCAATTTTTGTGTAACGATAAGCATAGCCTGTTCCCATAAAGTATGTATATTCTGGTTTGACCTAGTTCCCACTACTACCTAGTAACTATTACCATTTGTCATCTCCCTGACCTCATGAACTCATTTCATCTGGCTGATTTCACAAATCTGAGTATGTGACACTGCATCTGATCTACTTTTTTCATAATGAAAATATTGTTTTAATGAAATAGTCAACAAGCTCACTTAAAAAACTAGTTCATATAAGCTGGCATGATGGTCCACATCTGTAAAGTTCAAACCTGCCTGGGCAATATGGCAACTCTCAAAATAAAAAGGGTCCAGAGGATAGCTCAGTGCAAAGGTCCTGGGGTTCCAATCTGCTCCACAAAATAAGGAAAATAAGGAAACAGGTCATATGAAAATGCAGAAAATCCTAAAAGCAACTTTTTCATACTTTTATTATATTAACTTTTTTCTATGCATACGATTATATTTAGTTTTTAATGTTTATCAGTCACTTTGTAGTAACATTTTATATTATTAAATGCAAAGATTTCTAAACTACAGCAAATACATCTCAAAACTATGAACAAGTTCAACTTGTACAGAAAATAACTGCCATACTCACCCTAAAATAACTTGACTGAAGGATGCCAGGAAAGAGTACAAAGATACAGTAACCAATTATTAAATGTGGTAAGTGAGGTAGTATTTGTAATTCAGCAAAAAGGTAGTAACTGTTAAATTCAAATAGTTATTTGAAAATTTCAATGGTCAACATAGCACTTAAGTCTTGAAAAGGCAGATAGTAAATTCTTTTCAACTACTAACATACTGAACCTGCCACTTCTGATTCCCTTATTTAATTCCTACATGTGTTTTAAGGTTCAATTTTGAGAACATTACTCTGATTCTTTAAGGGTTAAAAGATTCTCCCTCACTTTTTCCCCCCCTTTTGTTGAAACAATGTTTCACTCTGTAGCCTAGGCTCAAAGTAACCGTTCTCCCACCTCAGCCTTTCCAGTGCCAAGATTACTAGTGTGTTAGTTACCACACCTTCACTGAATTGGCTCCACATTGAATCTTTCAATCATAAACTTCTATACTAAGCACAGTGCCTGACCCAGGACTATATCACCAGATTTTTGTTTGATTGTTTAAAGCTTGTTAATGGAGCTAGGCATGGGGTGCATGCCAAGCCAAGCACTTGGGTGGCTGAGACAGGAAGATCACCATGAGTTTTAGGCCAGCCCAGGCTACAAAGTGAGTTTAAGGCCAGCCTGAACTGCACAGCAACACAGCAAAATCTTGTCTCAAAAAAGACGAAGCAGCAGCAGCTAGTTAATGGGAGCATAAGCAGAACTAGTCTTTTCCATAGCTTTCCCCCCTATATATATGGCTTCTCTCATGAGGTATTTCTAACAGTTATCCCTTTAGTTTCTAAATTCTCTCACAGCCCGCCAGCAATCACCCACTACTGAAACCAAGCCCATTCCCTAAATCTTCCTGGGATGCATTCTATGGAGAACTTGGTCTCTCTGGAACCCTGGGGCATTCTACCACTGAGCTTCAATCCTAACACTTTTTTAAAAAAATTCTGAGATAGGGTCTTGCTAAATTGCTGATGCTGGCTTCAAACGTGGGATCCTCCTGTCAAATTTCCTAAATCACTAGGATTACAGGCATTTGCCATGGCATCTGGCAACAGGTGATGATTTTTTAAATGAAAAATTACCACCTCTCAGTATAATCACATAAGCTAATTAACAATATAGCAGATCTTTCAGATTACTTTTTCAAGGAAAGCAAAAAAAGATTACTTTTTCAATCACACAAGCCTCTTTGATATACTCCTGATATAGTTCACAGAGATCAAAGGAGAAATGAGAATGGACTGCTTCAAAAACAGTACATTTATTAAAGCTATATTGCTAATAAGATCAGTTTAAAAAAAGGTAATACTTGGAGATGTCAGGAAGAGCAACTGTGCTCTTCAAATAATATGATTTCCTTTATTGTTTTTAATAGACAAAATCAATGGGCACATATGGGGGGCAACCTGTTTAGGCACTTGTAAAATTCTAGAATCTTCTGGAAAACTAGAGAAAATGTATAATCTGCCAAATTCAATGTTAAATACAAATATTATACACTATTACATATATGATCTCAGGAAGATAAAAATGTAGTACAGTTGGATGTGGTGCTGCATTCATGTTACTAAATCCAGTCATTCTTACATCAAAAATTTCTCCATTTATAATACTGTAAAAAATGTCAAGATCCAAGTTTTGCCCTACAAAAATAAAAATACAGAATATGGCATAAGAATATGGCAGTTGCATATATCTAAAACTAGGGGAAGCTCACTGACATGTAAGCAAAATGAAAACGGAAGCTTAGGGCTAATATTAAAAATTCTTTACACACAATACTACAATGTAAAAGATTTGCAACAACTCTTCACTATAATTATGTATCATTCCGAGATATTTCAACACATTAGTATACTACAAAGAAACATTGTCATGATTTTTCAACACATTAGTATACTACAAAGAAACATAGTCATGATTTTGTTGAAATATCCCATTGAGAAAGCAAGGTGGGGGGAGGACATGTATTTCCTAAAAGGGGCAACAATTTAAAGAAGTGCAGATAGTGTTATAATAGAACTGAAAGTCCATCCTTCTACCTTTATTATGAATTCTACCGTTATTATGAATGGTTATCAATTTTCTTTTGCTATCTGACAGAAAAATCAATTCCCAATTATGGAGAAAAAAACACTCCACTCTGGAAAGCCAAGTTGTCACTGAAAGATGATTTTATAATTTTAACAAACCAAAATATTTATTTTTCACAAACCAGTTATGGTGGCACAGGCTCAGCACTTGAGAGGCTGTGGCAGGAGGATCCCTAAGGGCTTGAGGCCAGCCTGGTCTACACAGTGAGTTCAAGGTCAGCTGCACTACAAAGTGAGACCCTATCTGAAAAAAAAAAACAAACGAAAAGCCCTAAATTATAAAGAAATTGGTAAGCAATGCCCAATGACCTCTGTTAAAGACAGAAAAGTATGTAAACTGTTATAAAAATAATTGCATCCCAAATAGTTGAAGGGAGGGGGGTAAAGTTTCAAGTATATGAAAAACATGAAAGAGAAGCCGCCTCTTTTCTGGATCTTATGTGAGTTCAAAATTTCAAAAATGTTCACTCCCACCTCCCCAAATGCTAGTTTGTAGCAATTAATCACTATCTTTGGCCACAAAATAGGAATAACATAAACGCACGTATTTTTCGCCTTTCTGGTGTTAGCTTCCGAAAGTTAGTATTGGCCTTACAGATTCCCAAAACATCTACTTGTTCCTGAGACATATTTGTGATCACTAATTGAAAAATTTAGTGCAAAACTTAATGTACCTTTGTGGAGAAATTCAATACACAAAATGGTCCTTTTATAACGTTTGCAGAACGAGTAGGTATTCTCCTTGCCAGTACAATAAGGACTTTAGGCCCTTAAAAGGCCAAAGACAGGCCAAATTTGTTCATTTTTCTTTAAGGCATATGGAGCTCGGAAACCATCACCTTCCCCCTAGAGTATCGTCGCCCTACCAGGCCTGCGGCGCTCGCAACTCCTCGAAAACGTGGGAAAACTTCGAAAGAGCTAAAGTAAGGCTCTGGACTTGACTTTTACAAGAATGTTTAACAGTGTGCCCTACTACACTTAAGTATGCACGAAGGTAGCAGTGCTCTGAGACAAAAAGGTCAGGGTAGAAGAAAATTGTACTCAATTTTAATCCCCGCGATTCAGACTCTTCCCCGCCCTCTCTGACCCTGACTTGACAGCACCTTAGGTTGTGCCACCTCCTTTACCACCAGCCATCCCAACCTCCCCCGCTGCAGTGCTGTCTTACGATTCTGAAGCATCAAACATCGGCCTAGCTCCCCGGAGTTCAGGCCGCCGTCGCTGCCGCCATATTACAGCTTGTGCGGCAAAATGCGTCAGGGAGCGAGGTGCGCGCCCCAGTGGAGAGGGCGGGGGCTGGCGGAGGAAGAGCCGTTTCCTAAGCCCGGGAGGCTGGGCTGGAAGCCACCTACAAATGCCTAGTCAGTTTCTCGGGCCTCGGGGGCCTCTGTGGGCCCAAGCAGTCTATATACCTCGAGGGAAAGTCTGTTAAGCCAGCCAGAGGCGCCAGCTCCGCCCCTCCGCCCGGGCCCTTCCCGCTCTCATACCGGGATTGCAGCAAATGACGCCACCAAAACAACATGTTCCTCGCGCCACCTACCTGTGTCACTAGAATGTCCTCTTCTCTAGGCCTGGTCCTTCAAAGCGCTTCAAATCTACCGCCGTCAGAAAAGGCGCTAAAGCCCACTAACCGCCTCCCTCCCCCACACCCCAGTCCCGGCGTGGAGGAAAAACGTCGCGCAGGAAGTGCGTCACGGATTCGTGAACGGCGTCTCTCAGCCTTCCGGGTTTGTGTCACCACGCCCTCCTTGGAATTGTAGGATTTAGTGTCCTAATGCTTTCTGCGAGTTGACCGAGTTCTTTGTAAGCCATCTGAATGCCATATCGTGCCGGGTATGAGGTAGGAGAATCTCAAATTCTAACCGAGCCTGGATAATTTGGAGAGATCCTGACGGCCAGTCAGTAGGCTGACAATGTACATCAGGGTGACTGCTCTAGGTTCAATCTCTAGTACCTGGAGGGAGAAAAAAAGAGTGCCATATCGTTCCTGAAATAAAGAACTTCATTTAATAAACATGTGCTGATGCGCCGTTTAGGGTGTTTTGAAGGACCGTCTACTTGAAGGAGCTCGCAGTTTCAGTTTTTAGTAAGCTCTACAACACAAAGTCTAAAAACCAGTAATCAACAAAGTTCTCTTTTAGAAAAGAATTACAAAAGGCATTAATGTTTGTTACTGTTCTCACACGATATAGATTATATTTAGTACTGTATGTTGAAATTTAATTGGTCTGTGAAATCTCAAACATTCCCAAATTGATTTGACATGGGTGTATTGTCAAGAAAGATGCTGTCCCAATAACAGGAAATAGTGTAATATCCAAAAATACTATGGCTTTAAAAGATGTCTTTCTTATGGAGATCTTAGAAGACTGGGATAGTTGAAAGGGCATCTCTGATCAGGTAGTTATTCAGGGACTTGGGTTCTTTCCATTATGTTATTCCATCATGCCCCAGGGTCTTGTCATTGAATAATTACAATGTGTTGCTTTAGTTTTCAGCTGGCAGGAGGAGAAAGAAAGGGGCAATGTCACAAGGCCTAAACTCAGAAGTAGCACATGCCACTTTGGCTGTCATTCCATTGATAAGAAAGAACTAAATCACAAGGGCCAGGGTTTAGTGCAGCAGGCTTAAGTGCCTGCTTGGCAAACTCGAGGTCGTGAGTTCAATCCCCAGCACCAAAAAATAAATAAAAAGAACTAAATCACAAAACCAATCACAATTGCAAAGTTCTGGATGTTCAGTATGTAGCTTATCAAGTGGCGATTTCTTAGTGTTTTTGTTTTTGTTTTTGTTGTGGTGGTTGTTCTTTTTTTTTTCTTTCCCCTTCGGAATTCTGTATTGTTGCTACCCTCTTTCTGTTTTGTTTGGTTTTTTTTTCTTTCTAAAAGAAAAAGTTCTGGATGCTTAGCATGTTCAAGAAAACATAAAGGTATTTCAATGGAAGATTAACAGGATCCCATTAATAAATATATGCACAAAAAATTTTATGGTCATCAAATCCTGGTTTTTCAAATGGTGATTTTAGTTACATTTGACTTTAAGAGACTTTTTAAAGATAAGTTGTTGTTTTTTTGAGATAGGATCTCCCTCTATAGTTCAGGCTGGCCTTGAACTCACTAGCCCAACCTGTACTAGAAGTTGTGGCAGTCCTCCTGCCTCAGCCTCCTGAGTGCTGGAATTACAGGCATGCACCACTATACCTGGCTAAAGGTAAGATTTTTAAATTAAAATTTAACCTATATTGATAAGTCATGAGCATAGTTCAATACATCTTTACTAAATGAAATACAGATTTAAGCTCTGCTAGATTAAGACATACAGCAAAACCAGTATCAACACCCCAGGGGCCTTATGTTCCCTCCTACTAATGCCACTACCCCATTCCCACCCCCACCAATGATAACTCTGTTCAGAGTTTCAGCTGCAGTGTATATTAGATTGTTGACTGATTTTATTTACTATGGAACTGAATCCAGGGGTCCTCTCCCCCTGGGCTACATACTTAGTCCTTTTATATTCTGTTTTGAGGCAGGTTATCCTAAATTTTTCACGCTAGCCTACGACTTTCAATCCTTGTGCCTAGCAGTGTGAGTTTTGCCCAGTTTTGAACCTGGTTTTGTTGTTTTGAGATGGGGTCTCACTATGTATCCCAAACTGGCCTTGAACTCTTGGGGATCCTCCTGCCTCAGCCTCCTGAGTGCTGGGATTATAGGTGTGTGCCACCACATCTGGCTTTGAACCTTATATAAATGGAATTATATGTCTGTACTGTTGCTTTCAGAGAATTTGTTGTTTTTATGGTGCTCGAGATTGAACCCAGAACCTGTGCATCCTATGTAAGTGCTTACCACTAAACCACTTCACTAGCCCTTTACATTTTTTTTTAAAAAATTTTGTGACTGGATGTGGTGTCCTTGCTTGAGCAGAATAACATCACCTGGTAGTTGGTATGCAAGCCATTAAAGAATTTTATCTTTACATTTTTGTTTCTTTAGAGCCATTCCTGGTACTAAAGTGCTTACTAGAGAAACAGATATAACTGGGTGTGGTGGTACATACATGCAATAGCAGCACTCAGGAGGCTAAACCAAGAGGATTGCTGCAAGTTCAAGACCACCTTGGGCTACATACTGAGTTCAAGGATATCCTGGACTACATAGCGAGACCCTCTCTCAAAAAGAAAAAAAAGATTTAATGAAAGATACACAAATATGTAAGAATTTACAAGACTGGCATACAATGGACCTCCAGAGAGGCAGGTGTGGAAGAATGCAAAAGTCTCTGTGCACACTAGAGATCCAAAGGGTCCAGTTGGAGGCCTGGAGCTCAGTGTAGTGTCACATGCAACATTACACTGTGTCAGGAGGCCATGGGTCTGTGTTGGCTGCTGAAGAGTCTGCACTGCAAGCCAGGAGACAGTGTCCAAAGTGAAGGCAAAGACTAGAACTCCTCCAAAGAAACAGAAGCAATCCTTTCATTTCCCTTTTATACCATTCTGGTGATAATTCTCACTAGGGAGTGTCTTCTCCACCCAGAACTCTGTTGAGCCCATTTAGTTGGGCTTTTTTTTTTTTTTTAAACTCAAACTGACACAATCATGGACTATCACACTGGGTCTGAATTTGTGATCCTCTTGTTTCAACCTCCCAAGTAGCTGGGATTACAGTCCTATACCACCACTCCAGTTCTTTAGGTTTTTAGTTATGAATTAAGCTTCCATGAACTTTTTAAACCTCCTGTATTGGAGCACAAGTATTTTACACATGTGTAATACAACAGGAATGCAATTGTTAGAGCTTAACATTTGGCTAGGTTCAGCTTTGGTAGATGCTACCCAAGAGTTTTCCAAAGATTATCAATTTATACTCTTTTTTTTTTTTTGGTACCGGGGATCGAACTCATGACCTCATGCTTGCCAGGCAGGCGCTTAAGCCACTGAGCTAAATCCCCGGCCCCTCAATTTATACTCTTGTTGTACATATCTTTTGATGATGGTCTTAGTGAGAGATCTCATTTCCAAATAAACAAAACCCAGTTTCAATCAGCCTAGGTAAAAGGAATATATTGTTTCATAAGCAAAAACTGATAGTGTGGTGGCTTGAAAATATGCCCATGAATTCACTTTTTTAAGTGCTAGTGAACCCGGGGTCTTGTATGTGCTAAGGAAGGTCTCTACTGTTGAGCTATATATATCCTCTGCCCACAAATGTTTTGTTATGACCTGCTTCTAATGACCAGAATAAGGCAGAGTGACGGTGTATTATTTCAGAGATTAGGTCATAAAGGACACTTATTTCTGTGTTATTGTCTCTTGGGTTACTAAGTGAGAGGAAGTAATCTGCCATGTTGTGAGGACACTCAAAAGGAATCTGGAAAAAGCCAGAGAGGAAAAGAGGCTTCCAGCCAACACTCATGTAAGCAAGTTATCTTGGAAGCAGATCCTCCAGCCACAATTAAGGCTGTAGTCCTTGTAGACATTACTGCAATCAAATGAGAAATTGAGAATGGCCATCATTAAGAAATCAGATAGTAACAAATTCTGGTGAAGCTATAGGGAAAAGAACCCTTCAGCATAGTTGGTGAGAGTGTAAACTGGTATAATCACTGCGGAAATCAGTGTAAAGATTCCTCAGAAAACTAAAACTAGAAATCCCATTTGATCCAGTTACTCCCCTTCTAGGTATGTTCAAAAAAGTGTTAATGACCTCATACTGCAGTGATACATGCATGCCCATGTTTATAGCAGCACAACTCATAATAGTTAAATCTTAGAAAGTCTGTATGTTCCTTGACAGATGAATAGATAAAGAAAATGTGGTGTTCATACACAATAGAGTACTACTTCAGCATCCCAAGAAGTGGAGGCTGATAGTAAAAATTTGAGCATTCTATAATTGCCTCTAGTCTCTTCTGTGATGGTTGGCTGTCAACTTGATTGGCTTGGAAACCACCAAGGGGATTAGTAAAGCATACTTTGGAGTATGTGTGGTGGGTCATGGAGGTATGAGAGTCTGTCTCCAGTACTTTACTCCTTCCTCTCTGGCACTGTTCCTCTGATGTGCTTCCTGATTGCCATGAACTGAGAATGTTTGCTCTGCCATATTCTTCTGCCATGATGTTTCTGGCTTGGAGCCAGCCAACCATGGACTGAATCCCTTGAAACTATGAGCCAAAATAAACTTGTCTTCCTTTAAGTTGTGGCTTTTATGGGACAACAAGGGGAAAGCTAATTTACTTTCAAATTCCATTCCCTTGAGATTCCAAATTCCTATATGTATTACCATTAAAAATTCTTATTTAATATCCCTCTTTTCCTCCCTCTCTCCCTTCCTTTCTCAAACAAAAAAAATAAGGCTATATCACACAACTTACCCTGCAATTTGCTTTTATTCATATAAAAATGTAATTGACATCTTTCTTACTATCCAAACACCATTTCATATAGATATACTATAATTTATCCAGTCATTATCCTTGAAGGCATTTTAGTTATTTCAAGTTTGAGTTAATACAAAGAAGCCACAATAAATACCATTTTCCATATATCCTTATATTGATTCCAGGAGGTTATTGGATCACATATACTGCTAGTTTTCAAAGACCAGGGGTTACTGCCTTTTTGGGAGAGCTTTTCTTTGTCACCATCTGTATCAGTCAGTGTTTTACTAGAGAAATAGATATAACAACAAGATATACAAATGTATACAAATTTACAGGATCGGTTTACTATAGTCACCCACAGAGTCAGATGAGGAAGTGTGCAGGGGGTGCCAGTCCAAGGTCTGGAGTTCACTGCAGTGTCCCATACTAGTCTGGACCAGGAGGGTGATGGGTCTGTGATAGAAGGCTGAAGAGTCTACAGTGGAAGGCTGAAGGTTCTGTAGCAGAAACCAGAGTCTGCTCTAGATTGTAACAGAAGCTGGACAGTCTATGGTGGAAGGCAAGAGATGATGTCCAAGTTGAAGAATAGAAGCAGCAGTGTCCTTCCTAATTTCCTCTATGCCATCCAGGTGATGAGCTGCCCTGGAGTGTAGAACTGCTGAGTCAATTTAATTAACTTTTCTTAACTAAAGTTCTCAAGTTGACACCATCATTCAACCATTATGTCATCCTTATCTTTGTTGTCCCCTAACCACCAAGGTTGTGTTTTTCCTAGGGTCCCATTCCTTAGCCTTCCATGGCCATTGCTCTCCCGTGGCCTTTGAGCTCCCTTAAAGGTTTCCCCACCTATATAATATGAGGTGACATTTAATGGAAGGGCTATGCTTTCCATCATTCCCATGAGAAGTTTACAAGACACTGGTGGGACCTAGGTCAATAGCAAAGTCTACTGCTTGTTAAAGGAGTAGAACACCTGGAAACTGGATGCATTTGGGATGCAGGTCCATTTCTTGAGGAAGACAGTCACCCCAGGGTCTTTCATTGGCCATTAACACAGAGTCCAGATCTTCTGCCTGTTTCCTATTTAGGGTCTTCAGGATTGCTGATGGCAAGTTTGAATGACTTACATTCCCCTGTAGGGCAGCCCAGAAGGAGAATGCCTTTCTCCAAGGTCCCTGAGCCCTACACAGGACCAGTAGGAACAGAAACTTTTACATATGGAACTATACTCATGCCACAGCAGTGTCTCCTAGTATACATATTTATTCTCACAGGTGTACTGTCTTTCCCACCATTAAGTCCTTACATGAAAAACCATGCATGGGATTCTAAGAAGCAAAGCTAAGGGCCTTGCATGCATCAAAGGTCAGGACTGCCAGAGCATTTTGTGCTAGTTGTTTGCTTTGACTTATGAGTGGTCTGTTTGCATGCTCCCCATCCGGTGTTAGAACTGCCAAATCTTAGGTGGTCTGGGGTCAAAACACAAGGGTTCAAAGTTCTGTCCTAAGTCACAGAACTTTACTCAACTGTGTCACCACATGGTGACACAGGTCCCCACATGGACAGAATCCATGTGGGGATTCCTTCCACTCCAGCTGTTGTGGAGGGTTGTCAGAATGTCTATTACCGGCCCCTTCCACTTTGGCTTAAGACTCTCCTGATGCCAATCCTTTACCCACACTGGATCTCCAGGAGAAAAGGGATATAGAGAGCTTGATATGCTAATGTGGATTCATTCTCTCTAATGTCCAAGCATTGGACATTTCTCTAAAGAAGATTTCTCCATTATTGGGTGTGCTAATCCCCACAGGACAGAAGGAAGCCTGGAGTACAAGGTCTCATAAGGGGAATAGCCTGTATTCTTGTGATGGGTGCATCGTGCCTGCAGCAGCACAATTAACAAAGCTTGGACCCAGTCCTGCCTCTTGGCAAAGTTTTTTCCTAGCCCTGTCTTTAAGGTCCTATTCATCTTCTCTACCTTTCCTGAGCTTTGAGGCTAGTAGGTCACATGCAGGTTTCAGTTAATTCCCAATGATCATGCCACTCCCTGAACTACTGATGCCACAAAGATAAGTCCATCATCAGACCCCATTCTTGTAGGGAGACCATAGTGGGGAATGATCTCTTGTAGCAGCCATTGTGTCACTTCGTGAGCCTTTTCGGTTTGGCAAGGGAAAGCCTCTCCCCTGTTGGAATAGGTGCAGATTATGACCAAGAAGTAAGGGAAGCCCCCACATTTGGGGTTTTGGTGAAAATTGACCTGTCTTCAAATGATGCAGATCCCACTCTCTGAACCCTTGCTGGGGTCTCCAGGTCCACTTTAGGGTTATGTTGAGTGTAAGTGACACAACATTGTCTGTTTTGTCTGGACTGTCATAGGGGGATGTAGAAGAATTGGCCAAGCAGGATTTCTAGTTTTTCCCTTCCTGTGTGGTCTCATAAGCTGCCTGTACTAGTGGGCTGGCACTACAACTCAACTGTCCAGGAGCCTATACCATCTGTTTGCCCCCAGGTTCCTTTTTCTAGTTCCACCCATTGGATCTGTTCCAGTGTGTACCTTGGGTCTTTATCTGTCTCCCAAGGAATGACAGCAAGAAGTATGGCATTTGGCCTCACGCTAGCAGTCTTTGCCACCCAGTCAGCTCTCTCACTTCCCATTTGCACCTTAGACTTCTTTTATTGATGTCTCTGACAGTGGACAACAGCAACTTCTCTGGGAACCCAGACTGCTTTTAGAAGCCAAAGGATGTCTTGGGGGTACTTGATGCCCTTGCACCCCACAGTAAGCAGGCTTCTTTCCCTATATAGGGCCCTATGTACATGCAGGGTTAGGAAGGCATACTTAAGAGTCAGTGTAGATGTTCAGTCTTTTTCCCTTTCCTAATTCCAATGCTCAGGTTAGGGTGATCAATTCTGCTTTTTATGCTAAGGTTCCCTGTGGCAATGGTTGGGATTCTATGACTTCTAGGGTGATGACTGCATATCCAGCCTGTTGCCTTCCTGCCTCCTTCGCCTGGCTACTCCTATCCACAAACAGCTGTGTATCAGGCTGCTGGACAGGCTGGTCATGTAATTCTGGTTGCCTGGAGCAGACCTGCTTTATGGCCTCCTCACAATTATGTAGTAGTCCTTCTGGTTGGGGAAGGAGGGTGGTGGGGTTCAGGTTGTTGGAAACCTCTATTGGATGTGGGGGCTCCCATAGAATACACTCTAGTACTGAGGCATGAGTTGGTGAGCAGTGGTGACCTTTAGCATTCATAAGAGCAACCTGCATGTGGGACTTGTACCTGCAAGTCTTGGGCCAGGTTAGCTTGTTTGCCTCTTTTGATCAAGAGAGCAGATGTAGCAAGAGCTGTCAATCAAGGGGACCAGCCTTATGCAACTCCATCCAGTTGTTTAGACAATTGGCCACTGGTCTCTTCCAAGACCCCACAGTCTGAACAAATACTCCAACTGCTGTCATTTTTTTTGATTAGTTACACAAAGAGTAAAGAGTTAAGGCAAGGAGACTCAGTGCTGACACTTCCTAGAGTGTCTCCTGTAAGGTCTTAAAAGCAACCTGTTATTCCATTTCCTAGTTCAGGGGTTCTTTTTCTCCTTTGTAGCTTTGTGGAGGGGTCTGGCCAGAATGACGTAATTGGGGATCCATATTCTACAAAAATCTGAGGCCCCACAAATTCTCACTGTTGCCCTTGGGTCTGGGCTTAGGCATGTTCTGAATCATTGCCTTTCAGGTAACCTCCAATATCCTCTCTCCCTTGTGCAGATGGAATCCCAAATACTTGACCTCAGTGCAGCACAACTGTGCCTTTTTCTGAGACATCTTATATCCTTTCTGGTACAGATGTCCAGGCATCTGTATCAGATGCCTGGTACATTTTCTGTATCTCTCTTGCATCCCTCACAGAATTGGTGCCCCAAGAGAAGGTTGTCAACATACTGCAAAAAGAGTACATTCTAAGTTTCATACTGGAAACAAATGGAGCTCTTGGGCCAAGGATTTCCCAAAAATGGTCGAGGAGTTTTTGAAACCTTGTAGTAGTTCTAGTCTAAGTGAACTGGCCATGTTGTTTTGTGGCACTGGAAAATGAAAATGGGCTGGTTCTTTGGGGCCAATCAAATGCAGAAGGAGGCATCTTTTATATCTAAGCTGGTGAATCATTCCATGGAGGCTGGCAACAGTCCTAGGAGAGTATGGGGGTTCAGCATAGTGGAGTATGGGGTCTCTATAGCCTCACTAATTGCTTACAGGTCCTGGACTAGGTGGTAGTCCTCAGTGTTTTTCTTCTTGACTGTGAGGAGAAGCATGTTCCAGGGTGACTGGCAAGGAACAGGGATCTCATAGCTTTTCAGTCTCTCAAGATGTGGTTTCATTTCCCCCACTAGGCTTCCATTGGTATCTGGTACTGTCACTGGGCAACCAGCTTGGCCCCAGGCTTAACTTCTACTTTGACTAGGGGCTGATCAATGGCTAAACAGGCAGGATTGTCCTCCACCTACACTTGGGGCCTCTGCCTAAACAAGTCCTCCTTTCCCTCAGGGACCATCTGAGTTTGCCAGTCATGGGGTCTCTATTCCTCTTCCTGAGGGACAGTCAGTGTCAAGATCAGTCACAGCAACAGCAGCTTGAGGTACATTTCCCTGTGCCTGAAGTCAATTTTTGCTCTTAACTTACCAACAAATCCCTTCTAAGAGAGCAGATGGGCAATCTAGCATGTACAGGAACCAGTGCATCATTTTGTGGCCTCCTATTTTTAAAATGCAGATGACAAAAAGCTTGAGTTTTAGACTGCCTTGTGGGTCCACTGATAGTAACAGCTATGAATGAGGAGCCAGCAGATGTCACAACTGAAGAATCTGCCCCTATGTCAGGAATTTAATTGGCTTGTCCCCCATCTTCGTGTAGACCATGTTGAGGGGGGCACTTTGGAATCCTGTCCTTCTTGATTCTCAAAGAGAAAATTTCCTCCTGCTGTGGAAGCAAAGCAGGTTGCCTTCTGCTATCTTTTTCTATCTTTTTCTATCACTCAGCTATCTTTTTCTTTAACTTGGGACACTTGTGCTTGTAATAGACTTCTCCCTTACAATAGGCATGCTGGTTCTTTTCTAGGGGTGGATGTGGCTTTCAAGAACAGTTCCCTTTCTATTTGCATAGTGAGTTTCAGTCAGCCTGCCTGCCAGGGTCACAGCAATGAGATTGTCCTTTTTCCTCATTTGCTTGTTGGCCTCTCTGCGCTCCATGTGTCAGTTAACAAATTTCTTGTTGATGACAGGTCAGTGGTGGTAAAGGGTTGGTAAACAAAGATCAGGCAACATGGAGTCATAGAGCTATCATTCTCAACTGTCAGGAGGCTCTCTTAAGACCTCTTGTAGGGGAGCTGGAGTCCCATTTTGGGAATTCTACCTAGAAGTTTCAGTTGATTCCAAGGAAGCAGGAGAACTTGGCAGTGGAAATTTAGGGCCAAAATCCATTTCCAACTGGGTGTGAGGTGAGATGGGAACACAGGATGGCTCTGGGAACACTGGAGGGGAAACTTCCTGACTCAGTGTTGGGGTGGCCTTAGGGTCAGATGCTGGAGGTCTTGAAGGTTCTGGCTCTGGCCTCAGGCCAGTGTTCCCTGGGAAAAGGGGGTGAATGATCTAGAAGGGGAGTTCTCTAAGTTGCCCAAGAGGAGGGATATGTCTTAGAGGGGTCTCATTTGTTTGAGCAGGCTGCAGTGGCAAGCAGAACTTGGAAAAGTGGGACAACCATGAAGCCACATAGGGAAACTGATCTAGGTGTCTGGAATTCCCTGCTACAACCTGCCAAACCCTCTGGACCAAACCCTTTCCAATGAGTCCAGGATAAGCCACCCAACCTGGAAGGATGGCCACTCTTCTTCACAGAGGGTTTGGAGTTTTCCAGCAGTTAGTTGCTACCCACAGTCTCTATTAAATCCCTTTTTGAAAAAAATTTTTTTGGTACCAGAAATTGAACTCAGGACCTTATGCTTGCCAGGCAGGTGCACTGTGCTTCTAAGCAATATCCCTGGCC